>LTDI01000576.1:0-76618 GCA_001654545.1 Fusarium agapanthi
ATTTAAATACTATTAAGCCTGCCTGGCTATAGATAAAGAAGGTAATAATAAAAAAAGGTACCTTAAAAAATAAAAAAGGAAGCTATTTATAAGTAAAAGGCTATATAGAATAACTTTCTATAAGAAAAGATCTAGGTATAGATTAAGAGAATTTCTATATATATTTAAAAAATTATAGAATTAGAAGGTAGGAATAAGTATAAGGAAGGCAGGGATAAATAGGTATAAAAATCAAGATTTATAAGTACTAGCTCTTTTGCCCTACTTAGCGCGATTTTAGCGTTGGCAAAGACTTTTAAGATGGACCTCCGTAGGCTTGTTTACATCATCGTTCTCCTCGGCCTTTCTCTGTGAGGGTTTTCCTTTCCACAAACTAACGTCCTTGCTTTGCTCACTGCTTTTCTTTGCTCACTCGCTTTCTGCAACCTCTTGAGTCATTTTCCGTTATCGCATCTCACCTCTTTTCGTCTTAAAACATTTAGAGAAAATGTGGAAGCCTGCTTTTAAACACTAGCCCTTAGCTGACCCCGCTGGACAGATTCGGCTGATTGAAGTCACCTCCAAGTCAAATAAGCCTCTGGAATTGTCCCTCAGCACTTACCTAATAAAAGAAAGCCCCAGTTATCATGCTATCTCATACACATGGGGAGATAGCGGTCTCGTCGAAGAGATCATAATCAACGGGCAGAATATGATGGTGACAGAGAACTGTCGCCACGCTTTGACGCAGGTCGGGAATCGTTATCCGTCGCTACCTGGGCAGCCAATCTTCATTTGGATTGATTCCATCTGTATAAATCAAGATGACGGCGCCGAAAAGTCACACCAGGTTGCCATGATGGGCGATATATTCTCCAAAGCATCTAAGGTAGTGGCTTGTGTCGGACCTCATCAAGATAACAGCCAAATGCTTCGGGAATCCATGAACAGTATCATGAAGCTGAGTCCAGGCTTGTACCACCGCTGGACGGAAACAGGGTTACCATGCCCTGGAACTTGGAATGTTTATTTTCTGCAGCAAGATTTTGAGGAGCTTGAAGAACTGTTCCTCCTGCATTCGTTGCATTCAGGCCGCGAGTTATATACTCAGTTCAGGCTTGCCTTCTCTGCCTTTGCCAATCGGAGATACTGGCGACGGCTTTGGATTATCCAAGAAGTCGTGGCATCAACCAGAAGCAATGGTAAGTTGGAAATACTTTGCGGCTCCGATAGTTTTTCAAGGTCCGAGATTGATTTGTGCGACTTTATCTATCGTGCAACCTACCGAGAATCGAATATAATTCCGCAGGAGCCAGTCTCTAGTGAGGAACTAGGTTTATATTGTTGTCGATTCTTCTTGGGTTCACATGCATCAACACGTATACCTGCCCACATGCTACTCAAAAGATCATTGCCTTTCCGATGCGCAAGACTAGAGGATAAAGTCTTTGGAGTATTGCCAATGATCCAGTGGCCAAAAGGTACTCCGCGTGTTCAGCCTATTTATGAGCCCTCTCCTGTTTTAGATCTGGCGCAGTTATGCACCAGCATCGTGAAATCGCCGAGGACAGATATTTGGGAAGTTCTTAACGCGCTTGAGATTTCACATGATCATAAGCTCTTAAGGCCCCTGGTGGAAGCGAGAATGAAGAGCCCGCCGCAACCCTCTGGTCACGGCAAGTACCCACCGATGTCATTCAAATTTACATCTACTTCCATGACAATATTTCGAAACGCTCACGGTCAGCTTTCAGCTGGCCTGGTTTGTAATCATTATCGACCTCCGAAAAGTTCAGATCAGATAGAAGCCGAATGTAAAGGGGCTCCTGGAGGAACGAGACAGCTGTTTTCCGCTTCTGGAATTTGTGCATTACTCTGCTGTGATGCCCGAGAAGGCGACACCATAATCAAGTTGCCAGTAATTGGTGAACTACTGGTATTGAGGCGCAATGTGGAAGAAACCGGGTATAACATTATCGGGCAAGGCCTGCTGCTTTCTAATCACGAACTTCCGTCTTGCCCTTCAATGGTATCGATAGAGGACGAGTTCAAGGAAACTTTATAATAAGATCGAGAGGCGACGTGGCGTGATGTATATGAGCATGAGGGTGATGACACTTTGTCAGGTCTGTCATGATGGACTCTTCACAAGACTGATATAAATGATGACTTCTTTACCTAATCTCTCAGTACCTAGGTAAACTTTTATGCATTTACATAGTAAGATGGCCTACAATCTTGAATTATGATATTTGCACGATGTTCAGAGACTTTGGTCATATGAACATCCTGACATCTCTGGCAGTGATCCTGAAAGCGTGCGAATCACAATATCAAAGCGGTCTGAATACAGAAACCCGGAAATTGTCCGCTGTCGGGTGAGCACTATGAAGTTTGAATACACCATGCATTATATGCCAATACCCAACTTTATGTCTCTCTGTTGCACCGCATTCACATCCATCGTGTTTGGTCCTGCGCCTCCATCCCTCAATCCCAATTCCGAATTCTTCACTGGGTGAGCCTCGTCATGACGCATCGTGTAACCTAGAGCCAACATCGATCTTCACAAGCTGAGAAATAAAGCTGGGCGCCAAGGCGTTGGCCCCCATGGCAGATCTCATTCTCTTAGCCAACGCCTGAGTCCACTTTCCATTTCAGGCGAAATACACCGCTAGCGAGGCTCAGCTGTTGAGCCACGGATTAATGCGTCTTGAAAATGGGGATTTGGTTGGTAGTGGAGTCTGGGCTGTTCCGTCTCTACGTACGACTAATCCTTGGCTTTTGCCGAGAAACATAGCCTTGAATCAACAAACAAGGCAGTGCTGCGATGACGGGCAGGCAGGCTGAAAGTCCTACAGATTTATGCTTAAATAGAATAAAGAATGTCCCGAGATTTTGGAATTCCCTATATCGCATGCTCGTCACAAATTCTCCATCATGAAGTCTCAAACTGTTTTCCTGAGCCATCTTCTTCTCCAGGCAGCACAGGCCTCATCTATACCAAAAGATGTTTTCGCTTCTTTAAAACCCAGAGATGACCTCAAGAACTCAAACAGCTCCAAGATCGACTGGTCAGAATGTGACTTGGACTTTGGAGACAATTCGACGAACAGACGGCAAAGAAGTTATGACTGCGCCAGACTCTCCGTTCCTCTGGACTATACGTCTGCAAGTAACGGCGAAACCATCAGACTTGACCTGATCAAAGCCAAAGCCATCAAAGAACCCTATCTAGGCAGTGTTCTGTACAACCCCGGCGGTCCCGGTGGTTCGGGCGTCAAGGCCATCGTCTGGTCGGGAATGGAGCTTGCCGAGTAAGTTGTCTCCGCAAAATTGTAATTCAATGCTGACATGCATCACAGAGTTCTTGGCGGACAATATGATGTCATTGGATTCGACCCCTGGTAAGCTCATCCTCTTCCTATTCTTGGTGCTATGTAACACTAAGAATTACCCAGAGGAACTGGTCGTACGATTCCTTTCATCTGCAATGGAACGGGCCCTGGCACGAGCACAAATCTCACAAGTGCAAAGGGTCTTCGCCGTAGAGAGTTCAACACGATTCCACAGGCCGAGACCTGGGATATTGTCAGAAATCAGACTTGGGAACTTGCTGGTATCTTGGCGGAGAATTGCTATGAGAGTCGACAAGATACAGGGCGTTTTGTTGGCACGCCTTTTGTCGCGAGGGACATGATCTCTAATGTTGAAGCGTTGGGTCAAGGACCTATGCCTAACTACTGGGGTGTCTCTTATGGCACTATCCTAGGCCAAGTTACTGCTTCCATGTTCCCTGAGCGTATTGGCCGCATGTTGATCGATGCCAACTTGAAAGCCGATGACTATGCGACTACAACATGGATCAACAGCATGAGAGATGCTGAGAGATCACTTTCCAATCTTCTGGACGAGTGTGTTGAATCCGGAAAGGAACTCTGCTCTCTCTCAGACTATCACTGAAACAGCACAACAGGTGAAAGCCTCCTCACAGAGTTTAGAGAGATGCTTGAGGGTTATCTCAACGGGACTATCCCAGGCGGCGATATCGATGAGGAAGACCTTTCCAGTGATGATATAAACCTGCATATCATCACTTTCAAAAACCTCATCTTTGGAGAACTCTACAGTCCCGTAACTTACCCCAGCATCATCAACCGCATCGAAGGCCTATTTAACAATAACGTCACAGCGATGTTCCAAATGAAGAATGAAAGCCCGCTGGAAAGCGAGTGGAACATTGCTGCTGAGTTCGTTACCAACGGCATTGCATGCAGCGACTCTTCATTCCGAGTTGAAGATCAGGATGATTTGTTTTCTGTTTTCCAGGCTCATCGTGCTGAGGGATCTTTCTCTGAACTGGGCACAGTTGCAAGACTGTTCTGTGCGCAGTGGAAATTTTCTGCGACGGAGCAGATTGATATCAATAAGCTGAGGAATGTCAAGACGAGTAACCCACTTCTTATCGTCAACGGACGATATGATCCCGTCACGCCATTGAGTAGTACCTGGGGCGTGTCCGCTCAGTTCCGAGGAAGCCGAGTCGTGGTTCACAAAGGTGTCGGTGTAAGTATCCCCTACATACCAGAGCGAAGTGAAATCTTTGCTAACTAAGATTTATAGCACGGACTGATGGCTCACCCATCGAATTGTACGCAAGAAATTGTTAAGAACTATTTTGTTGATGGAGAGATGCCTAAGCTCAACACTACTTGTCAGCCTGATGAGCCTGTGTTTGACTATGCAGCTCTATAAGGAATGCGTATGGAGAAATAGACAGATGATAGAGAGAGACAGAGCGACTGATGTTCGTTGCCAATGTAACCCTGTAAGTTGATTAGATTCAGGGCTTCCTGACATACTTACCTTCAACTCCAGACTTGATTTAACTCCAATTGTATTCTTGCATCCCAAGTCTCATATGTTCGCCTTGACTAGCTTTTTCTGATACTTTCTACTATAACTCTGGCGATTCGCCGATAATTCGCCTACGCGCCCTGTTTTAGATTCTCGGAAGCTGTCCTCGAAAGCTTCGGAAGGATACCGGTTACTTTCTTCAGGGGAGAAACGTCAACTACGTATTGCCAAATGATTCTTATCGCGAATCTCTATTATTCGTTGAGCAGTCTAATCTAAAACAATCCTAAGCTTTACTTAAAGTTTTATAATTTTATAATGAATTTATGCGAAGTGCTATGCAAACCATGACTCGGGTAAACGTCCGGAGTATTCAGCATGAATAATAATCAACAAATTCTCCACTCTGTATGACTCCCTTCTTCCTCTCAGCCTTACTCCTGCAACTGTTTCTCTTGCAAAAATGTTAAAATCAATTCTATCAGACTTAGTACATCAGCATCGGCCTGACCTTCAACCGTGGGAGGAGTTGTACAAGCATCTCCATCGCAACCCTGAGCTCCCCAACCAAGAAGTCGAAACAGCTGCTACTATCGCCAAAAGACTTAAGGAGATCGGCCCCGATGATCTAGTCATCAAGCCTCATATTGGTGGTCATGGCTTAGCTGCCGTTCTCCGCAATGGTGATGGCCCCACTGTCTTGCTTCGAGCAGACATTGATGCTCTGCCCGTAGAAGAAACTACAGGCCTGGAGTATGCAAGCACCAAGCGAATGATCCATGCCGAAGCTGGCTTTTAGTGAGGACTTTTCGATCTTGGCTACAGCTGTTGACAGGCCATAATGCTTCTTTACTTATGGGTGTGTTGATGGGGATGTGTGGGATAAAGCTGAGAAGGGGGGAGCCGTGGCACAGAGTATTGCTGCAAATCATTCTTCCAAGTTTGTTCCGGTTATTCAACCAACGCTCAAGACTGGGCTGGATAGGTATGCATTAAGTGCTCTCACATTTTTGGCAAAGGGACGATAGGTCATAGGCTAGGTAGTTGAGCTGAAAGTTAGACTATTCCTCCAATTTCCATGGCTCAGTACCGCACAGCCAGCCAGATAGCATAACTCAAACTATGTTGACTAATTCAATCTAAACAAGATATTTCCGAGGTGCTGTTCAGATGTAATGCATGTACTCCGTACAAAGATCGCGATAAAGATCATGATACAGTGCGTTAAGATTTGCGTTGTGTATAGGTTAGCAAAACTCAATTGATCTTCATCCAATGACATCGGTGAGATGGCCGAGTTGGTTATGGCGCCAGGTTAAGGTTAACCTTAACACCAATTCCTGGTGGAGCAATCCTCCTGGGTTCGAGTCCCAGTCTCATCAGCGTTTATTTTTGTTCCTTATGAAGACACTCCAGCTCACAGATAGAAACCATTTTGTTCAGGAAGTGTATCTTCTTATTTTTGTACAAACCAACAACCCCTTTGTTTGCAGTGGTGGATTCTGCGAATACTTAGTTACACCCGCTGTTGGTCACAGACCATGTGACCAATCAGAATACAGAATTCGAGACCTGGGGTAAATTAGATTCACCACCATATATCACCAAACGCTCTCTATCCTTTCTATCTCAAGATGTCATCAAGGTCGCGTGATTATCGCAAAGCTTTAGCGCCTTGCTCACGATGTCTCGACCGCAGGAGAACGTGCAACCGAGCCCTCCCGTACTGTTCGCGATGCGCCAAGTAAGTCATGCAACGCGTAGCCTCGTTGACCAACAATACTGACACTACAGAACCCCTGCTTACTGCAAATACGAGATATGCGGCTCTTCATAGACAAGGACTTCAACTCACATTGCCAGAGTCACGGGCTCGACGACTTCTTATGAAAGATTGTATGGCGATGACTCTGAGCCGCCAACGTCCCCGCAGACGAGGCCCCTCTCCCAGTTGGGCCCTTGCGGCTGGGACTTGACAGAGCATGGCCAAGCTGAATTGATGCAGGCCATGTTTGCTTACCGCTATCTCACGTCCCCCGAACAAGTATCCGAGGATAGGCTAAAGAAAACTGTCGACATCATCCTGCGGGAACGGCTTCACGAATTGACCTGGACTCTATCGGTCTAGAACTAGCCACTCTAACCATGCCGTGCTTCTAAAGACCTACCGTTCTAGCAGTGTGTGAAAAAGCTTGCAAAGTCTTCAGGGACAATATTATCTGCATCCAACTAAAAAGGCGTTCCCTGTGGCAACTGTTTATTACCGACCCCTTTCGTGTTATGCCACCGCTTCCGCTGCCTCTGAGACCTCTGTCATCGAATCGCTGACCTCTGCGACTGAGACTTTGAGTATTGACTCAAGCGAAATCTTGACGACTACTACCACTGAGGCTGCTTCCACTACAACCACCGCAGGCCCATCGCTCACACCCGGCTCTATCGTCGGCACCGGGCCCGTCGCTGGCCTCACCCTCAAGGGCACCGACTCACGCTTCATCCCACTATCCTTTGCAACATCCGACTCGACCCAAACCCTCATCCTCACCCTTGCCGCCAACGGCCAGCTCGCGACAGGCACCAACAACAACTACCTATGCCTGAACTACAAGCCTTCTGGTGTTCTTGGGCCGCTTGTTCTGTGCCCCTTTGATAACTTCCAGAACGCTCCCTTGAAGTGCACCAGGGCGGCCAGCGGCACGCTTTCTTGCACGGCACCGAATGGATCATGTGACGCGAGTGGAACTTGCAGGCGGCCTAATAATTCAGCCTCGTTCTCTCAGTTCTATGTGGATAGTTCTCAGAATGGCTATTTTGGTCCCGCCAACTCGAACTTTGGGGCGGGTTACTCTGCTATTGATGTGATTCTCGCCGACTGAACATAAGGCTCAGGCCTTGGCTGTATGGCCATTCAAACCAAGAGTCTCGTCATAAATTCTAGTTTTAGCTAGAGAAGTAAAACATTATTATTATTCTCCTGTACATATAAGCTGAATACCTTGCAATCCCAGACGCAGAAAAGTCCCACTCCCTGCTCTCCGAAACAGTGGAATTTGTGATAAAAGGAAAAGATAAGAAACCAAATGCAAAACTCCTCACTTTGAGACAATTATTCAAGGCTCCAGCTAGTTCAACTTTTACGCTCTTGGCGAATTTCCGAGGGTCAAAATCCAACTAAAGTAGTCTCCAACAGTCAAGCCCTTACGTCCCATAACGCAAGTCTTCAACATGGCCATGAGGCTTTGTTTGATACTCTCTGCTTTCGGCTATGATGGCAGGGTACCATGCCAAGAATCTCGGGCACTCATCCCGTGTTAGTCGGGAGAATATCCCGAGGGGAAACAGATATGCAGTTTTTGCATAGAGAAAAGGATAGCAGGTGTGGATGGTTTAATCCTCAGACCGCTGCCTTTGCTGAAGATCTTCGCAAATCTAATTGACATATTCTTCTAAAAGCAGTTAGTTCCTTAGACCTGGCTAGACGACGCAGAATACTTACCTGCAGCTGGCCATCTCCTGCTTCTCCTCCTCATTTCTGGTATTAAGGGAGTAATGCTTTCATCAGAAGAACCAGACCAGCATATCTTGAGTGTAACCAATACACCATGTAGCATGCATATTAACCTTACTAGTGAGAACTCCTTTTGGTTTTCATGTTCACCGGAAGTAGTGGCAAAGCTCCTTTCGGCATCAACAACTGCCCTCGCCCTACACTGGCGTTCGAAAGCTCGGTAAATACCTGGGATGGGGCCATCGGGCAGACATGATTGAATCATCTCCATCATGTGGGCAAGATACAACTACCAGTATAGGTAAATATGTGAAATTTGCGAGAAGAGCATGGGCTTTTAGCTTTACCTCGTTGGCAGTTCCAAGGACTGATATAGATTTAGATGTTTGGGGTCTTCGTTGAAGGGAGGAATAGCATTCCTACTCTCGACCATTAATTCATAATGTGGGCTTGTAGTTCGAGGGTCGCGTTTCGAGTCTTGAACGTGCTGCAGGATGCGTCCACATTGGAACACAATTCTACCGAGGTCCGAAACGCGCTGAGAAGCGCTTTCAGAGCGAGGGGTCCAGTTTGATAATAGCACTTACTATATCGTGGTCAGGAGGGCAAGCCAGGGGGATCCAGTTGTGCTTCCTATGAACCGTTTATAAGGCAACCAAGCTGTCATGTTGTTAGTTCTTTAGAATGTAATCGCGTATATAGTGTGCATATTACATATCTATGAGAATGAGAGACAATCTCCAGTCCAGCGATGCCATAATGTTCGAGAGGTCAACATCCAGCCTCGCCGCCATTGTGAAGGCCGAGTTAAGAGTCAGATTTGCATGCTCAAGTATCCCGTGCCCACATTCGTATAGCGCAATAAGAACCGGAGTCTGCACAAGTTCAGTATGGTATGGAAGGTGAAGTTGCATGAGTACAGACAAGGCCCTGACAGCGACATAGAGTCGCTTGGTCTGTGAGTACGCTTGGTGATCGCAAGGTGGTGTAGCAACGAGGAGAACGGCTAGATGTAAGATTGGCCATGAGAATTTGGCAAACTGAGAACGATACAAACATCAGTTGTGCGAAGATGTTCCACGAGAAAGAATGCCTCAAAGACGAGATCTCCAAGGAGCTCCAGTAGCGTGCAACCCCGATCACGAAAGACTCCCCCGACACCATCTTCTAGGCGAGCCGTAGCAATGGGTTCATTGATATCATATGCCAACATAACCTCCATCAGTCGAGATTGGTCTTGTCTCGTCAAGTCCCAGCCGCAGCGGCCCAAAAAGAGGCAACAGTCCGTGGGTGACGGCCGTGAGTTATCTATCTCGACAGCCGAAGTTAACAGCTCTGTCGGATGCCAATACTCGCATGAGGCTGGGTTCCTGGCCACTGTTAGCATTTCACCAGAGCGTAGTAGCGCGTATAGCTTACGACGCGCATCGCGAGCAGGATGGCAGCGCTCGGTCGCATCTTGGCTTGCGATTGATGCAACGCGTGCATGATAGTGAGGCCTTTCCGTCGCCTCGGAATCGCAATGCCATGGTTGAGTTGCTCATCACGTTGGACTTTGAGTAGGTTGCCAGAATAAGTAGGAATGATGGTTCGAGCGCGTTTTTATTATTATTTTGTTATTAACTTAGTTATTAGTACATGCACCGGGCCCGGTGCAATAATTTACTTATGTCATCGGCGACTGCTATGCGGATATCCA
The DNA here is from genome assembly GCA_001654545.1 of Fusarium agapanthi. Lineage (NCBI taxonomy): Eukaryota > Fungi > Ascomycota > Sordariomycetes > Hypocreales > Nectriaceae > Fusarium > Fusarium agapanthi. Next base: position 10,044 of record LTDI01000576.1, read on the forward strand.
AAAGATACTTATCCGCACCACCCCCAAGAAGAGCTTGGAAAGGCAGAATATGATAAATTACATGGATACAGTCATTGAAAGATATATGCTTGATTGTAGGTTCGGATTTAGGACGGAAGGCGAAATGTGTTACGGTGCGCAAAATTACGAATATAATTGTTCTCCAAACGCGTCATACTCGGTCCTGAAATGAGCATCCAATCCAGCAATGCGAGCAATTCGATTCGCAAAGGGTCCTAAAAGAGTTCAACTTATGCTAATTCCGCGGCTAGATAATACTTACTGATCCCCGTCCACCTCTTGGCAACTTGTCTGATTTACGGCATGACCTCAGCGATTTCTTGAGTGGTCGAGACATCCTCCGGATCACTTGCTATGATGCACAGGCTATTCATGCTGGGCATAAGAGAGATAAGTGATTCTAGATGTGGCTTGTCGTCAGAATAGGAGCGCAAGACACTTTTGACAAATCTCCACGTCCATTCGCGACAACTATGGAAAGCCAGCCATTGATCAGGTTCAAGAAGCTTCCCAGGTTGACATTATGTAGGAATGTGAGCGTGATGTAGAAGTAAGCAGCTGTGAGAGTATTAGTATATACATGGGTGACGGGGAATAAGATGATATCGAACCTGGATAACAAAGCTAAGTGATGCATATCTCTCGTTGTCTCCTTCAGGGCACCATCCAACATCTCCATGAGTTGACTGTGGACAGCATCACACTCGTGTCTAGAAGACCGAGGGTTTCGCTGCGATTCGTGGATATGCTGCAGGATGAATCCAGATATTGATACGGTCTGGTTCATACATGGGGCACTCTGAATAATCCCGCCAGGTCTTGGCGCCCTCTCAGGTGTTCTGAGCGTCGGAAGGCAATCCCCCACAGCTCTTACCATCGTATGCCCCGGATGGCAAATGAGAGGAAGCCAACCATCATCTTTATGGAGTGCTGACATGGCAAGCATGCTATCAACTCGTCAGCCAGTCCCTCTTTACGCAAGGGGAGAAGAATCGACTTGCCAGTCCAACAACATGAGAGATAGCCTCAACTACTCACCAGGGGGAAATTGATCTAAGAAACGATAAGCAGATGGAACTGATGACTTTATTATCTGATTGTTAGGGTCCATATTGTTGATAAGCGATTTGTTTTACTAGTTTTCTTTCTCAAGTTTTGGCTGCATGGTTATAATCAATCTTGAAGTCAGCACTTTGCGATGATTGAATGCAAGCCAGGAAGATTATGACAACGAAGGTCTTTGGCGTAGCAGCAAGACAAGACCAACTATATAAATAATGCCCCGCAATAATATATCTACTACTCGCGAATCGCATCTGGGCTAATTGAGATCACGTATAGTACATAGCAAAAACTAATAAATCTCCATATAGATTAAATCATACTTGACTACCCTAAAGCTGTGAGCCAGATGCGTTATTTGCAGTTGAAACTCGTGGCTGAGTCCCCAAGATCTCCAATGGACGTGGCCTCCGAGAAATGCCAAGAGGTTTTCAGCTCGGCACTAACTTAGTGAGCTGAAACAACAAGGGTCTAGACCCAGAAAATGTTGAGGACATACAAATAGTCAGGTTACTCCGCTTTGATCATCCCTAGACAATTCTCAAACCATCTACTGCCATCGAAATACACAGACAATATGGGTGAGGGCGGCTATATCAATCTTGTCAACGGTACGCCGTACAAATGGAAGCGGACCTCTCTGGGAAGGAGGGAGCTTTTCACTCTTCGAACCCGCCTACGGATTGGATGCAGAAGAACAGAAATACACTGGGTCATCGTCCTTTGTCGCAGATTTGCATGTTAGGTACCCACGACTCGGGCATGTCGACTGTGTCTCACTGCGATGTCCCAGGCGGTGTCATTGACCCGTACGTTCTGTGCCAGTCTGTCTCTGTTCTGGGACAGCTTGCCCACGGCGCCCGATACTTTGATCTTCGACCTCAGTACTCGGGTGGCCACCTGTGGACTGGTCATTACACCGGCAAGGTGGGCGGTCGAGGCGAATCGATCTCCGACATCATTTCTGGTGTTAACGAATTCACCAAGAAGAACGGCGAACTCATCATTCTGAACTTCTCGCACTCTCTTCAAACCGATACCGACGAATGGCGAGAGTTCACCAAGCAGGAATGGCACAATCTCATGAAAGAGCTGCTCAAGCTGAACCACCTATTCATTGTCGAGGACAAGAACAAGGCCAAGAACCTGACTCAGCTCAAGGTCGACGATTTCATCGGCAACGGCAAGGCAGCTGTCGTTTGCGTCATGGAGCAGTGGGATCTCGACATTGGCGACTATGCGCACAAGGGATTCTACAAGTACGAAGCGATGAACGTTCGCAACGAGTACTCCAACAAAGACGACGCCGTCGTCATGGTTAATGACCAGCTTGAGAAGATGAAAGGTCACATGTCCGCCAAGGATAAGCGTCTCTTCCTGCTTTCTTGGACGCTGACTCAACAGGCACCTCAATGGGATGGCGATGTCGTCACATTCGTCAAAGTTGCACCAAGGTCGTTGAAGCCAATTAAAAAGCTGGCCTATACCTGCAACAAAGAGCTCTTCACGCGACTTCTGCCTGAAGTCAGTGACAAATCGTTCCCCAATGTTGTTTACATTGATTACTTGGATAATCAGGATTATGCAGCTCTGGTCGTTGCCATCAACGACAAGGTTTTCAATAATTAAGTGGTTGGATGCTGGTGGCTGCCTATATTAAGCCATACGTTTCAATAGCAAATCCTGCTTTAAGCCTCTGATACAACTTCACCCCCAATCCTCGGCATGTAATTCGTCGCTCGTATCTTCCATGCAGATCAGATCACGCGTTCCGATTCGGCTCCGAAGTACGTAGATCCATGCCATGACTAACACCGCTAAACCGGTCTCCGCGGCAGCCGCCTTATCCGAGAGTTTAAATTTCCCGAATTTCTGCATGAACTTCAAACCTACTCAGTTTCTCATCGTCATCATCCTTCAACATGAGTAATTTCAATAATGAGAGGCGGTTCTTTAACTATCCTGAGCCCCAGGAGGGGTAAGCATGGCACTGCCTGATGGACGAATCATTTGCTGACGTTTTGTGCTTATCGCAGACCTCGTGTGCCGTATGCTATTGAACGGAACAGGAATCCGGTCTTGAGAGGACCTTTTCTCGTGGCTGCTGCTTTTTTGTAAGTTTTTTTATTAATGTTATGAGAAGTTTTGGTTTGCTGATGGTGCAGGATGGAATGGATTCGATTTATTCGCGAGACCGCTTGGGCAAATGCGGGTTTCGCTTCGCTCCGGAAGATCCGGACTTATCTTGAGCATTTTGAGCCTCGCTACGATCCAACTGTTGTGCCGATCGCGCTCTCTGAAGCTGAGGCTAAAGAACGAGGTGAGAGGGTTCAGATCTCGGCTTTGCAGCAGGCAAATAATTCTCAGACATTAAACCCGTCGAAATTCTACTCGGCAGCTGATTATCGAGCTCTCTATCTTTCTGGGGAGCTTACCCCGGTTGATGTTGCCAAGGCAATTCTGCCTCTCGTTGAAACTGATGGCCCAACACCTGGCCGACACGCTCAAGGCTGGAGAGAGCTCAATATCGAGCGTATCATCAGAGCCGCTGAAGCTTCCACGGAACGCTATAAAAACAAGCAACCCCTCGGCCCTCTCGATGGCGTTCCCTCTGCTATCAAAGACGACTATGATCTAGACGGCTACTCAACAACTCTCGGCTCTCCAAGAGATTACACTGAGACCCCCAAGGATGGAGAATCAACTACAAGCTGGATCGTACGAAGACTCGAAGAAGCAGGTGTTGTCATCATCGGCAAGCTCGCCATGCACGAGTTCGGACTAGGTAAGCCCCGTATTCTTATTCTTATTTCTCAAATCGACTGACGCTTATCAGATACGACCGGAAACAACCCCAATCAAGGAACGCCGCGTAACCCCTACAATCCAGGCTATTATACCGGCGGAAGTTCATCTGGTCCTGCGTACGCTGTCAGTTCTGGGCTTATTCCGCTCGCCTTAGGCAGTGATGGCGGTGGCAGTATTCGCATTCCTGGATCGTTTTGCTCGGTGTTTGGGTTGAAGCCTACTCATAACAGACTTGCCTCTTGGCCTGGTGCGAATCATTCACCGACATGTGCTGTCGAAGGACCTTTGGCTGTTGATATGCAGTCGTTGGCAGCTGCGTACGAGGCCATAGCTGAGCCTCATCCTTCAACGCAATTTCCACCATTGGCTCTGCAACCTTCACCGCCTGTTACGAAAGTCCTCGGAATCTTCGATGCATGGATCTCACGCGCTACACCGAGTGTTCAGTCATTAGTTCGTGGCCTTGTTGACTCTTTGGCTGCCAAGCATGGATACACTGTCGTCCCCATTGAAATTCCGTTCCCTGCTGAGGGTCAGATGGCGCATGCACTGACTGTTCTGACTGATGCTTCGACATTACTCTACGATACGAAGGGGTTGACGCCTGCCAACAAGATTCTGCTTGCGCTGGGAAGGACTACGCCTTCAACAGATTATCTGCTGGCTCAGAAGTTGAGAGGGATGCTGATGCAGCACCTTTCGTATCTTTGGAAGACATACCCCGGCATGCTTATCATCACCCCCACTACCGCTTGTGCCGGTGCGCCTATCCGCGGTGGAAAGTCCGAGTTATCTTACGGCGTTAACGACGGAAATTATACACTTCAAAGCATGGAATATGTGTGGCTCGCTAACTTCTGCGGTCTTCCCGCCATAACCGTTCCAGCAGGCTATGTCGTTCCAGAGGGAAGAAAAGACGCTGGGGAAGTTGCTGATAGAGACACGGAGGGTAAAATTCCTGTCGGACTTATGGCAACGGGAGAGTGGTGCAGCGAAGATGCGCTGCTGCAGTTTGGCTTTGATGCAGAGGCTGCTGGACAGGATCTTCGAAGCAAGCCGCCAAATTGGGAGGATGTGATTGAGAGGGCTAAGGATGAAGCTAAGATGAGTAGAGGGCCACGCCGTGGAGTTGGGAGTGAGTAGATCTGACTAGCAGAGTTAGAGAGAGTATGAGTATTCTAGCTTGTTGGGGGGGTAGGGGAAGTGGGAGGATATATCCTAGATGATTTATAGAGTTTGTTCCCTCTGTCGCACTAGTAAAATTTATAAATAAGCCATATCTTGTATGATTCAACTGCAGCTTCCTTCCTTGGCATAGCTTAGATCCTCGGAACCTTGCATATCTCCGCACCTTTCAGTCAGCTCACGTGTTTTGAGGCGTTTATCATCCATCACTGATCCTCCTAACCAACAATCTACATCACAACGCATCTTCTCTAAGTTTTGGCGAGAAAATGACAGAACAGAAGAGCAAAGATGCCGGGTCTGTTGGCGCCACTCAGTACGACATTCGCGAACTCACCAGCTCAGAAGAAGATATCCAACAAGCATGGCAGCTATGGCACACCATCTTCCCGGACTGGCCTATCGAGCTAAGTCGGTTCGCAGGGCTTCTTTTTGGCATCAAGGGCCAGCACTGGATTCACGAGCATGGATTCTGCCTGTCATACTATTCCAAGAGCGGGAACTCTGGACATATCGCAGCCATCGGAGTCTTACCCGAATACCGTCGTAAAGGACTCGGTAACGCACTTCTAGAGGAAGGAAAGTCTGGTTTGAAGGATGCGGCGAAGAATGCAGGTCAGGATTTTAAGTCCGTGGCGATGGGTTCCATCTTCCCGAGGTTCTGGTATCGAGTGCCAACCAGTATCTCACCTGATGCAAAAGAGTTCCTTTCTCACAGAGGTCGGTGTTCCATCCAAAGTAACTAAGGTCACTTACTAACTAACTAGGCTCATACGAAACCACTGATATTGTTCGAGACCTTTACAAGGACATCCAGGCGGAGATTGCACCACCTGGGATAATGAAGCGAGTCTCAAAGACCAATATCAAGTTCACTCCATGGTCGCCAGAACTGTACGAAGAATGCATGACCAAGCAAAACGAGCTATTTGTAAGTAATAATATTCCACTCTCAGTCGATCCCACTGACATCACCCAGACCTGGGGCGGCATTTACGAAGCCCTAGCAGCACGAGGTCAACACCACGAAGTCATGGTCGCCATTGACCCCGACACCAACAAGCAGATTGGCTGGACTCTCATGTGCTCTTTCGGATCCTCAGCTGGCGATGCTTTCGCATTTATTCCTCTCCTTCCTTCTGGAGAAAAGACTGGTCTCATCGCTGCGGTCGGAGTGGATGAGGCGGCCAGAGGCAAAGGAGTTGGATTAGCACTCGTTGTTAAAGCGATGGAGGATCTGAAGGAGAGAGGTATGCAGGGGATTCTCATTGATGCTGTTGCTATACGGGGGTTCTATGAGAAACTAGGCTTTGAGACGAAGTGGGAGTATGAGGCGTGTAATTTTGATCCGGCTAAATTAGATGCCGGGGCCTGATCTATATGGCGGATTCCGGGAGAGTAGATTAAATAGCAAAATACCAGGAGACGAAACTTACGATCCCCAGGGCATAAGAAGACTTCTAATAATAAATTAAGGTATTGAGAATACTTAGTCTAAGATTCTCTAAGTTTATACTAAATTATACTAGTTTACCTAAGGCTTTTTATCACTTAGGATAGAGGTCCCAAGTTTTGTAATATCCCTTTAAGGATCTCTAGCCCATGGTTATGTGGTACAGGACTGAGGCTGCCTGTAGATTATTAGTTAGCAACAATAATACATTAGCCTCAGAAAGAAATGTGGTTACAGTTGGCGAGGATGAGATTGGCGGCGGAATAATGCTATTTCTTTTGGCAAATAAGACCTCAATCAGTGGAGAGTTGCAGCGAGTCCCATCGGATAATGAAGAATAGGCGCTAGGCTTCCCAGGAGGTTGAAAATGGTTGTCTCAGACCATTGCAGCCAAGTACGTAGAAGGCCGCAATAATTGGTCCATCTCATCCAGTGAGCTTGCTTGGTAGCTGCTTGTCTGCTGCACACTCAGGTCAAGAATGGCACAGCCTGTCAGCCTGGTGCGGCTGACTTTCTTGCCATGCTTTTCAACCCTTTCTCATTTCTTCAGCCTGAGTTTCCCCTCCCGCGCAATTTCTTCCTTCATCAATTTCCCAGTCGTTCCAATGCCCGGCAGTGACTGTAACAACCAGCCTAATATAGGCCCCTTTACAGCAAGACAAGTTTACGATAATCTCCCTCTACCTCCCGGTTCCCAGTGTATACGAGTGCTTGATGTTCACCAGTGATCCAGCCGATATTGATCGGCTAACTGGCACATTGCGCACCGTTGATCTGCGGACTCTACCCAAGTTCACTGCGCTTTCGTATGTTTGGGGCCAAAGTTCTTACCACAAAATTGCCTGCAACGGCTGCGATATCAACATCACACAATCGTGTTATGAGGCATTGACGTCGCTTCGAGAATGCTGCCGGTCATTGACAATCTGGGTTTATGCAATCTGCATGAACCAGGAGGATGACAGTGAGTAGGAGAAACAAACTGTCTTAATGGGCAGTATTTACACATTGGCCGAAACCGTTTATGTTTGGCTCGGTGTCGGTAATACGAAAACCGATCAGGCTGCCGCGGATATCGGCGCCATCTCGCAATTTCGCTTATTCCCTTCTCAAGTTCCGCAAAGCTCTCGCGGCCATACTCAGCGTTCTCTTTCTCTTTTCAGACGTTGTATTGAAATTGGTCGATACATATTGCCCCTTGCCTTTCGAAACTTGTGCAATGAACCCCTTATTGCCGAGCGATATCAAACAGGTACATTCCTTTGGTACCTTCATGCCATGCCATACGCAAGATTAAAATATGCAGATCGAATTGGTAAGTCCACCTCCTATGAGGCATCTTCCTTGAGCATGCGTGTGATATCATGTTCGAAACTGACCCTGGCAGAAGAATTGTCCAACCTTTCATTTGCCAGCCAGGATGTAATCAATGCACTCCTGGATCAAGCCTGGCTTTCTCGCGCTTGGACATTTCAGTAAATGACGCTCGCAACAAACCCCGTTCTTGTTTGTGGAAGAAAGGGCATTCCCTGGCTGGTCATGCATCAAGCCCTTACATTCATCGAGCATTCGGCAACGCAGGCATTGACTGATCCAGTCAACGGTGTAGTCAGCGAGATTCAACGACGAGTGCACGGTGACGTGTCCCGCTCCGACTCGTTCAAAAAATGGCAGGCTCTCTTCGATGTCTGGCAGACTATTCCTCGTCATTCCAGACGGAGTAGCTACTGGTACAGTACTGTGCAGGATAACAGGTGTTCAGTCCATGACTGCGTTCAGGCTTTAAAAACAGCCAAGATTTTCCGGTTCAAACGCTTTGTTCGGTTGAGCCTGGGGATTCCTCATGGAGTAGTGGCTTTCATGATCCTCTTCGTCACGCTTTTTATGTTTTCTTTTTGGTTCTTGTTCGTCTTGGCCTTCGTGCCAATCCCTATGTTGTATTTCACAGATAACTTGACGAAGTGCTCTTTCGACTGCATACGGGGTACTAAGGCTCGAATGTACAGTCTGATCTGCCATCCTGGTCTCCAACCGCAGAATTATGTTGTTGCCCTTGCACAAGCTATCAGAGACCGTAATTCAAAATGGCCGCAAGACCGAGTCTATGCGATCCATAGCGTACTGCGGCGGCTCGGCGCACACCCGCCTACGCCTGATTATCACAACCCACTTGGCCGAGTTTATCGCGATGCTTTCGTCAGTTTGATGGAATGGAATCCCACTCGGATTACTTTGATTGTTGATTGCAGCTCTCGCCTTCCGGATGCTCCCAGCTGGGTTCCTGACTGGAGCCAAAATAACAAGAGTTGGCTGCCCGAGTCCTATATCTATCATGGTGTTGAAAAGCGGCCATTGACTGACCAAGATCTCTCCCCGTCGGTTTCTGGAAACACGCTATCAGTAAAAGCCGCATCTCTGGCATTTCATGTTACTGCCTAATGCTAGAAAAAGGCGAAGATGGCGAACTCACGAGCAATGATATGACAACGAATGGCAAGCTTGTTCGCATCGTGCAGCTTATGGCCGAATGGGCTTTTCGTATCAGAAAGGATACACTCGTTTTCAGATTGCTTGAATCTATACCATGGACGATCATGCTTACACTGACTGGTCGGTCTATACCTCGCTCTGAGGTTACCTCAGAACAAGAAGATACTTTCAGACGGATGTTTGAGATAATAACACAATTTGGTATCAAAGTGGATCGCGTGCCAGGAGATACTACAGCTGTTGCAGTCGCTGCAATACGGGCATTGGAGGCTATTTGCCAGAGTGAAGGATGCAGGAAGCTTTTCCTTGAGACTTGCAATCGAATAGCTGGAAGGCGAGACTTTCTTATTTCAAACAATGACTTGATTGGATCAGGTCCAATTTCAATAAGACAAGGAGACATTATTGCCCTAATCAAAGGTATTTCGGTTCCAATGGCCTTGCGGAAGATCGGGGAGGACTATGAGGTGCTTGGGCCCGTGTTTATTGACGGACTTATGGGACTTCCCACTGAGAATCTACAAAGGACGAATATTGACTGGGAGATTTTTAGTCTTGTATAAATTGGATAATACTGTTTGTTTAAGAGGTTTGGAGAGTTCCGTGGTGTTGAACAAGACAGGTTGAGGTTAGCGTGCATTTCATCATTCATATGGAGATGAGGCCAAGCTATTAATCGAAGCATGTGATCAGATCTTGCCAGCAATAGCGATGGAGTTAGGAAGAGGAAGGATCTTCTATTGACTTGGGTATAATACCTTTCGTTTAAGTCTGTTTCAGGTAATGTCTCTTTGTATTTCCTATTTATGGTATCGCCGCTCCAACCTTCATGATTGTTGGAGGCGGCGGCGCTGTGAATGACGACTTTGTCCAATGTCTTGATAGCGAGGGCAGCCAGGTAATTTCTAACCCTAAGTACCCTCTCAAGGAATTCAAGCTCAGAATATACATCATCGAGCCCAGCACGTGACAAATCAAAGACAAAGACGGCGAAAGCGATCTGTGCCTACGTTATCAAAAGCATGGCGTGGCCACGCCGGCTATTGTCGCAGGGTGTATGAACACTCCCGGTCCTAGCTTGGCAACCAAATACGTGAACTACCAGTCTGTCAGTGGCAAACTCGTGTGTACAGCTCCTCAGACCTTGTGCAGCATGGACTTTCTTGATCCTATCAGACCACGCATGTACGAGACTTCGACAAGCAACCACGCATACGATTACTTTGTATAACCTGTTGTTCGGTGGCCAATACATCTATCTTAGCAGGTATACCGCTGATAACACTCATGCGGTTGAGCTCATTGTTCAAGAATTATGAGCCAAGGACTCGGGTATAATCCTTGAAAATATGCTGTTTTCATTTATTGATAAATCAGCATTCAGCAATCCAACACTATCGGAGTTCTACCTGATTCAAGGAAACGGCAAAAGGGGCAAAGTTTCGTCAAATCACGCCCGACTTGCACAGTAACATGCTCGGAGTCGATCAGTAAGCAAGAGCTAGGCTATTATGCCCCGCCCCTGGATAGTAAGCGGCGACCAAAACATAAGCTTAAAGCCGCGATCAAGCATTTATCCAGAAGAGGAAATGTGTTCATCTTCCGGCCGACTACAAGCCTAGTACTCTGCGGTACATCTTTTAGTATCAATATATGTTGAATCGTGGAAATGACGTTGGTGGCCGTAAGCACCGTATCCAGAAACATGCACAACGAATACATCCTTACTCTCTTATCATCGTTTAGATCAGTTCCCCAGCCAAATTTACCTGCTGATCCAGTCACAAACAGATAATTCTAACCTTCATATTCTGGGGCATCATTGTCTTATCGAATCGGGATGTATATGTCGTATCCCCCAGCAAAGCTGAGTATATGGCCATGTCAGTAAGCGGGCTTAACAGGCACAGTGAGCCAATTGAAATGCATCTGAGATTAGCTTGGAACTTCAAAAGCCAATCACTGATGTTAAATGCTCTTGTAATACCATTATCCAAGTCGTGGCTGATACAAATTTACTCTTCAAGTTCTGGTGGTCCCTGGGAGCCAATCCTCGACCAAGTAACTCGGTGAGATGTTCCGGTAAAATACAGCCCGCCCGATGGAGCAACATTATCAGCATTTTTGTTTTATTGAGAATTTTAGGAAATTGCTTTTTGGAACTTCGGTCATATCTAGACGACTGAATAGGCTGATTTCATGGTCTTATGTCGATGGTTCGCGTTTCTGTATGTCCAGCTGCAGGAGGTCTACTACATAAAGCCTCCCTTTGCCCGTCAGTCTTCCGATTCAGATTCCTCACTCTCTCAGCAACTACCAAGCAAAACTGTATTAGGTCTTGTCACCTGAATTCCGTAAGTTCTTGACCGACTCAACCTTTAGCGCGCCTTTTGGCAAGAAGCTGTATGCTAACAATTCAATAGAACTACGTTATACACAATGCACATCTCAAAATCCCTCCTCTTCCCTCTCGGCCTAGCCACACTTTCCTCAGCTCTCCGAACAGGCTGTAGGGATGGTGAAGTTGCTGTAGGCACCTGGCAGACATGTACACTGGGCGATCCCAGAGGCGGCCCCAGCTGCGGTGACCTGCACGCAACCATCTACGCCAATGACTGTGGCATGATCTCTTACTCGCGCAACGAAGGAGATATATGTGACGTTGATGGTGGCTGGCCTTCTGGTTATGGTCTTCGATGCGACAACAATAACCCATCGATCGCTTATACTACCGGAGGCAATTTCGGCAATTGTTATCGGAAGGGAACCAACTGTAGCCCTATCCCGTTCACCCATTATTATGCATCTTGGTGCTGCAGCAGGCTCTAAGTCATGCTAGGGCAGCTGTTCAATAATCACGGCTAGAGTCGACTTTGGGGGGGAATAACCCATTTCTGCAAAACATTAAAACACATATAAGATCACAACTAGCTATTTTACATAAACTAACTTATGTACTCTCTTTTGTATCATCACTTTTTGGAAATTCCCTGATCTTCAGATAGGATATTTCCTTTGGTCGTTTTGGATATCTGATTAGCTTAGACAATCGGACTTTGTAACATGATTTATTTTAACCTGGTATTTACTGATCATGGCTTATGTAACTTCATCTAATCAAGGATCAAGGCCAGTTGGCTTTACCTATTCGAGTCCCAATTAATATATGCTATGCTAGACTAAAATCATCGAATTCCCTTTAAGCAATATACCAAGGATAAGTTTACTTACCTGGATCGACAATTCTGCTTACGATTGTGGCCTACGTGAACATCCACGCACAATAAGCGTCACTCGGAACCCGAACTCACTAGAAGGAATTTAGTCAAGAGTCATTAATCATTAAACGCTAGAAATACAAATGTAAAAAAACAGAGAATGTCCGGCTATGGCCAGTAGACATCCAGGGTATCAACCGGAGAACCTCCCTCCGTAATGCCTCCACCTGGAAGGTAAATGCCACCATTAATCGCAACAGCCACACCTCCATGTCTTGGCAACTTCATCGTACCGAGTTCCTCCCACTTCCCGGTCTTTGTATCAAACACTTCAATCTGGTCAAACATGCCCTCCGACTCGGGCGCTGTGTTTCCTTCGCCGCCTAAAACGTAGACTTTGGTGCCGATTGTGCCGGAAACGGCACCACCGCGGGGAGTGGGCATTCTTCCTTCGCTGGTCGTCCAGCCAGCTTCTAGGTTTTCTAGATCGAGGATGAAAACCGTGTCTTTTACGTTGCGTTGGCCGCGGAGACGACCGCCGAGAACGTAGAATTTGGTTCCGACGATGGAGGCCGTTGCGTGATCGCGGCCTTCGGGGAGCTTCTTTGCTGCTGGAGGAAGATCTATCCATTGTGAAGTCTTGGTGTTGAAGGCAGAGACAAAATCGACGGTATCTTGTTCTCCGTCTGGTCCAATTGGCTCCAAGGTGCGCATACCTCCAGCCATGTAGATGATATTTCCATACACACCAATAGCTGCACTTCCTCGTTCCTCACTCTCAGGGATCGGGTCGAGCTCCGTCCACTCGTCGACATCAGGATTGTAGACCCATGAGTCTGAAAATGCTCGCCAAGCGCCATTGTCGATATCTGAAAGTCCGCCGAGGAGATAGATCTTGCCATTGACTGCAGCGACATTGGGATGATTAACTTTCACCGGCGCCTCAGTGACGTATCGACGCCACGAATTCGAGCGCGTGTTGAAGAATTGCATAAGAGCAGTCGTCTCAAAACCATTGGCTTCGCGATTAGGAACGATACCACCGATGATTGCAAGGGTCTTTTCCGAGAGTGCTACGACACCATGTTCTTGCCGGGAAGCAATGGGGATAGAAGGTAAAGTTTTCCAGGTATTCGCTCCTTGGGGGACAGCACTGGCCAGTGCGCCCGATAACAACGAGAGGAGAGATATACGAGAGAAGATCATGGTGAGAGATGGGATGTTTAGCAAAGGAAACATAAAGTGGCCACTCGGATTCTTAAGTAGCAGCCAGACTTGGCAAGTTCGTCATGGAATTGTGGCTGGATGACCACTCTACGAGGGGGAGGGGGTTCTTGGCATCAGCATCTCTCACACAAAGATGAAGCACCAAGTGCCTTGGACCTGGGGGGGAAACAAGGTTTTGGCACTAAGATAAGGTCCCCTGTCCAATGTATGACTAAATCCGAAAGCGCCGCGCGTTGCAAGGGGGGCTTGTTGTTATGAGATTAATTGGCGCCAAGCACTCGCCCCCATAATATTCTTGTTTTGAAGCACGTGTGCGCTTAACTCAATAATTATGGTTGTTGCGGTTTTTATCGTCATCTACACGTGCGTGTCTTATTCGACATTCCACGCCGTGGAGAATATTCGCTATTGAGATTAGACATATTGCAATTTTAATTGTTATCAATAGTTCTTATAGCATAACAAAATGTCAATTGGACATTGACAGTGGCTTGACAGCCACCTTATACCCTGTATCCCTGCATCCCTGTATCCATTTGCGTATCTCCTTGAGCCCCCAAAGGCTTGTGGAGATACGAGTATATAAGCCACAACAGCAAGTCATGACCGCGTACGGAGTACATCAATCACATCGTGATTATAGTGATTATAAACCGTAATTAACACCATCGTCTGAGGTACAAAAAAGAATCTGACAAGACTGGGATTCGAACCCAGGCCCCTTTCGAGACTGCGAATCGTTACTAGTTCTAATCGAACCTGAACACAGCGCCTTAGACCGCTCGGCCATCTTGCCTTCCGATTGGATAACAGTTGAGTCTGCAAGTTGAGGTTACCATCCTGAGGTGAGAGGTCCCCAGAAAACGACTCGGTAGCTACCCTGAATCTGAAACTCAGGGACAAGTTTACGAGGAAAACGAAACATGTCACAGATGTTCCTGGCATATAACAGTCTGTGGATATAAACATAAAATAAATAAAGTTGCTTTAGGCATTGAAGCCATTTATGCTATGTTGTGGAGTGGACTAAGGCATTATGTTAAAGGCTTCTTGTGCCGTTTAGGCAAGGGATAACCGTTGTCTTCAAAGAGCTTGCTGGCAGATTGTAATAACTCTGTCGTTTCTTCTCCAAGCCACTGCTCAATGAGAGCGCTTCTGCTATCTTCCACTTCTACCGATTTCCGCCCAACAACCTATGCCGAAATTAGAGCACAGTGACGGGCGACTGAGGAAAACTGGGCTTACCATGTAACATTTTCCAGTCTCATTCTGTGTAGAGGCAAAGGCGATAGCCTGAGCAACATCTCCTGGGGTATTCGACTGGAGGCCCGAATCCTTCCATTTCTCAGCCAACTCTTTGAACGTAGGTGTCGGCGTGAAGAACGGAGCAACTGCATTGACCCCAACACCAAGGCCTCGCGCAACTTGCTGTGATGCTCGAAGTAGGCCCGTGAGTCCATGCTTCGACGTTATGTATGCGCCGACGCCAGTAGTTCCGAAGTATCCTGATGCTGAAGTAACAAGAACTACAGATCCTCTCAGACCACCGTGAGAAGTTGGTTCATTGTGTCGCATGTAAAGCAGTGCGAGCCGCAACGCTTTAAGGTGTAACGAGTCAGCCACGATCAAAGATTAAGAAAATTGACAGTGGAAAAGAATACTTACTGTTAATGGTTCCTTTTAGGTTAACATCAATCACGCGGAACGCTTCTGTTGATTCACATAATTCTCCCTGCTCGTCGACGGTTTCAATATCGAAAAGACTTTGACTCTCCATTATGCCAGCATTAGCTACAACAAAGTCGACCTTGCCGAAATGCTGTATGCATTGGAAGAAAGAGCTTTCATTTCATCCCAGAGGAGAATGTTGACACTGATGAATAGCGCAGAGGCAGGGTGCTTCAAGGATCGAATAACCGATTCCGCCTCAGCACGAGTGTGTTCAAGATCGGCAATAACTGTATTCGCTCCATATGAGTTGAATAATCGCACAGTCTCGGCTCCTATACCGTTTGCACCGCCTGTTATAATTGCAGTCTTGCCCGCGAGGGCACTGAGTGTGTGCAGGTCGCGAGTGTCGGTAGTCATTGTTTACTTTCCCTACTAGGTTTTTTCTTGGGTTAGTAGTAAGATGATCTGGATAATATTCACTTTAAATCACGGTGAAGTACTTCAGAGGAGAATTCTCGGGTGTATGACAAGACCAGTTAGAAACCGGCTTATCTCGGACTGTTCTTCTCGGCATACTCCTGGCATGTATACGGCATATTCAGATCGGATAACTGGGCCTCCACGACCAAGATTTGATTTGAAAACCCCTAGCCGATCCGACGTCGGAAGGTATCAGATGATCGGTGGTCATTGTTTTCACACCAAAACGCCGAGTTCACGGTCATGTTGGAAGAGCAACGTTGCCTCATACCTACGAGTGCAAATGCGCATGCAGAGATTTAGAGCCAAATTTAACATTATCGTAGATATAATTAGTTATTTTCTAGAGCTATGGACGACACCTGACGTCTCAGTTCGGATGCATCATGATCTATAGCAGCACGAGAGGTTAAGCGTTAGTAGTCACCGGAAACACCATTGGGCTATCGTTTGAAAAGCATCGAGAACATATTAATTCGTAGAACTACATAACCACTACTGTTCAAGGCTTTGAGTAGCAACCTTGTAAATAAAAGAGGCTACTTTGCCCGGGATACTAACAGTTGGAAAGTGTCCGGAATCGCAAGAAAACGTAATGACGTTTCGACCGCTCTTTTTAGAGATCATATCGATGACAGATCTCTGGACAACAGACGGGACAGAAATATCCTTCTCACAAACTATATATACTACGGGGATATTCAAATATCCTCCGTTTTTGAGTGGCCCAGCAAAACTCAGCGCTGAATGTGCTGTCATTTGTTTTGCATATGTCAACGCTTTGGCTTTCGGAAGGTCTGAGAAATTGACGCTCGCGCAGCCTTCAGGATCAGATCTGAGGTAGTCTCCCTATTCAACAGTTAGATATCACCTTGAATTGTGAAGGCGTTGACCCTTTACCTCGAGTTTCATAAAATGGGGCATGTTATCGCCCATCATGGTCTTGACGGAGCCTTCGATTTCAGGTACAGGGAGCTGATATAAACGAGATGGACTATACCTCCTGCCTTCCCAGCAGCTTGTCTCTCTGTCTTGGAGACCCCAGCCGTACTCTCTGTACCGCATATACCACCATAAGAGTGCATCACCAGGATGATCTCATGGCCTTCATCAGCTAGCGTCGTAGCGACTTTCCTGATATGCTGAGCATCTTCTTCCATGGAAGCAGCTGGCAACGTGTCACGGAATCCCACGGACGGGAGATCGATGACAGTTGTCTCTAACGCGTATTGTGTAAGGCTTTGAATAAGCCTGGAGTATAGTGATGGTGGAGCAAAAGATGCCGGGACGATAACAATTTGTGGTGTGAGTTTCTGCATTGTAACCAAGACTGATGACAGGTTTTCATGCCATTTCAAGCACTCATCCTAGATTGTTACGTTACTTTAAAGTAAATACGTTCATCTTCAGAGCAGCTAAGTCAAACTCGGATACAATTTGCCGAGATAAAAAAGGCCGAGTGTTGAAAGAAGTGAAGCCGAAAAGGCCGACATCATCGGATGCCGGGCTTTGTGTTACACATCATAGATATCACCGAAAGGTGAAAATCGGGCTAATTGTTGCTCATTTTGGTGACATGTCGCGAGGGAGAACCTCGTGTGATGTTCAAAGTTGTATAGGCTGGCCGTATGTTTCGAATAGGACACCCAAAGTCAAGTCTATATAAGTTTCTTTGATTTCTCTTCCACCGTATAAGAAATGTCCCAAACCAACATTCTCAACAAGCTCTACTTCAAAAAGAATCATCATAACCTTTTCATCATGTCCAAGCACATCGCCATCGTTGGAGCAGGACCATCTGGTCTAAGCCTCGCGGCTCTCTTGCAACACCACTCGATCCCCTTCACGATTTTTGAGCGAGAAAAGTCTACTAGCTCTCGCTTCCAAGGCGGTTCTCTCGACCTCCACCCAGAGTCTGGTCAAGCAGCCTTGTTCGAAGCTGGTCTTGAGGAGCAGTTCAAAAAGTACGCGCGCTATTATGACCAGGATTATCGTTTTGGTGATAAAAAGGCTGTTGCTTGGTTATTCCACAAAGCAACTGCTGATGCAGAGGGACGTCCGGAGATTGACCGTGCAATGCTTCGCAAGATTCTTATTGAGTCGCTCGACCCGGAGAATATCAAGTGGGACCATAGACTGTCTGAGATTGTTCCACAAGAGGACGGGAGGGTCAAGCTGGTTTTTGAGAACCAGCCTGAGCCTGTTGTGACTGACCTTCTGGTGGGAGCTGATGGAACCTGGTCCAAGGTTCGACCGTTTCTGACGAGTTGGACGCCCGAGTACACAGGGTTGACAGTCATTGACTGCCGTATTTCTGATGTGGACAAAAGATTTCCCGAACTTGGAGAATTCATCGGTCGTGGCACTTCATTCTTCCTCTCCGAAGGCAGTGGCATTTTCATCCAGCGTAATGGAGATGACAGCGTGAGAGTCTACCCCTGTCTTCGAGTCGAAGAGAACTGGCACTCAGAGAATCCCTCCTTCAACTGGAATGACGCCAAGAAGATGGCCGACTATTTAATTGATAACTTCTTCTCCACTTGGGATCCTCGTCTCCAGGATGTCATCCGGAATGTCGACGCGAACATGACTCCCCGTGCTCAGTATCGCATGCCCTTGGGTCTTCGCTATGACCACCATCCGGGGTTGACTCTGATTGGGGATTCTCTGCATGTCATGTCTTGGTTTGCAGGGGAGGGTGCGAACCTGGCTATGCTGGACGGCCTAGACCTTTTCCATGAAATCAAGACGCATCCGGATGATGTCGATCTTGCTGTCCGTCGTTACGAGGAAAAGGTGGTAGCCACTGGGCGGGCGGATAATACGAACGAAATGTCGCAGGATCTGCTTGTCAAGGCCATGTCAAATGATGCCCCTCGGGCTTATGTTGAAGGGATGGCCAAGGCGATGGATGTTTGGTTCACTGACGGGAAGTTGTTGGATAAGATTGATCGAGAGACTCTATTTAACAACTGACAGCTAGGTGTATGGAACCATTTGTCGCCTTAATCGCTGCCATCTAGGGTGAAACCATAGCAATTTTGAATAATGCTTCACTTTTCTAGTTTAATCTCGAACTTCCTGCCAGCCAAGTCCAGTTCCTCTAAGCTCATCTTTTCCAATGTAGGCACCTTGTAGTTCAACAGAAATGACAGAATCGAGCCCTTCCATACGATGACGTTGCCTTTAGATAATAGGTCACTCATGATGAGCCAAAACATCGATACCGTGCACATCAGTAGGAGTACTGCTGGTAACACCAGCCATTCCCAGGCAACCCTGAGACATGATCTGTTTTCCCAACCTTGCCCTTCAACAACCGCACTGTCATTGCCATAGGCGCCCAACCAGGCACGTCGAAAATCTGTCGTTATGCGCAAGGCCATGGAGTTCATCAACTCTGATATCGTGTGTATACCTGTAGAAAGAGGGCATAGAATAGAGATCATAGGTAATGAGCTCGCCACGGTACCCTTGTAGCAGGATACAAAGTTGGTCTGGAAGCCTTCAGGCCCGCAGTACGCACTGAAGGCCAGAGAAACTTCACCAGAGAAACTTCACCAAAAGAATATGTGAATAGGTGCCCGAGTGACACGATGCATTAATGAGGAGCAGTGACATTGCGGTAGCCAATCGCTTTGTGAAAACTATATTATAGATAGCTAAAGTATGGATTAAAAGCTAATTAATCTTTCTGTTTCTTGATCTTGAAATCCCAATTGACTTCCCACTTCACATCGACATCGTTACCCCCAATACTCTTCATCGAGCCAGATTTATAAGGCTTGAACTTTAAAAGCAGATCTGATTTAACGGCGTACACCGAGTCGGAGTCAAGATAAGTGTCGTCCTCAGGAAATGCCTGTGTAATCAAACGGTTGTAAGAATCCCTGGTCACCATGAAGTGGATGTGGCCAGCTCGATACGGGTGACGATCCATGAGTTTAAGAATATCCCCAGCAGGACCGTCATAAGGAACCGGGTAAGGGACCAGTTTGATACAGTACAAAGCAAATTCGCCTTCTGCATCAGAGGTGAACATGCCGCGCATGTTACCAGACGGCTGGTTAGGATCCTGCTGATCATAGAGTCCATTGACTGCACACTCCCATACGTTCAGAGACGCACCTACAGTTTCTATTAGCATTCTTTATAATATGATAGCCAATCGCCGATTAGGCATACCTTCCACAGGTTTATTAGTATCGGCGTCCAGGATTCGGCCATGGAAGAAAGTCACTTCTCCTCCAAGGCATTTCTGGATAATGCTATCCCCATTGGCATACTGGGGAGGGTCAGCGACGTAAAATGGGCCGAGAATGCAAGAGTTGGTTCCGTTATCTTGCTCAAGCATCTTCTGTATTTGGGCATCAACCAGTCTAGTATAACAGTTAGATGCAAGGGCAAAAAGCTAGAAGAGGAGAACAAACGCTTCCACGCCAAGACAATCTGAGATCAACAAGGTCTCATTCCTTTCAGCGTTGCTCATCTGACCAGACCTGTTCAAAGCCTCGATGGCAATGTATAGTTCTTCGTGGTGAGATTGACTTCACGACAAAATGCATGGAGATATCGGATCAACCCCGTCAAAATCTCCCGCGCTCTGGGTGAGCTGTTGGGACCGAAGGAGGAGATGACAGAAGTTGTCAGAGGATCATCTTCAGCTGATAACATGATTGATTGCGTAGCTTCAGTGAGTATCTGTTGAGGTTTTGAATAGATCAGATAAAGGCATTGATGCTTGACTTGAGTAAGGATCATTGTTGCGGTAGGATCTACTTACACTTTATACCTTGTGAGCACCCCAGGTGTAGAATCTGGGGCAACACCTCTTTACCCCAGTTTCTCCACACTGACTGGAGATTCACGCATCACACAAGCACGAGAATGGTAGTCTTACGGTAAGCAGGGAGGAGTTAGACCAAACCTCCAAATTGGTCGGTCCAAAAGACCGGGTCTAGAGATCGCCGAGCCCCCGAATATGCCGAGCCCGACATCCGACGGTACACGAAAGAACAAAAGGTGTTGTGCTCGGCAATTTAAATCTCTCATTCCCCATACTCAATCATTTCATAACTCTCAGGTTACTCGTATCCGCCGCAATGAACCGATTACCGAACAATTCGCAACGTGTGGTTAAACCAGGGGTGAAGAAAAGACGACCCCCATTGGCCTGCATTCAGTGCTATCAACGCAAACTTAAGTGCGGCAGAGAGCTCCCGTCTTGTAGCCGTTGCTCAAAGGCCGGAAATGCCGATGAGTGCACCTACCGTGGAGACAAAGGGCGACACACGTCGGTTGACGGTCTATTCGGCGATGGCCCTCCAAAAGGGGCTGGCGGTGCGGCAGCATCTACCCGTATGGAGTGTTCGTCAACAGAGACACTCGACAATCATGTGACCTCTGCCAGCCAGGAAGTCGACATGACACATCTGGAAGGGCAGGGGAACTCTACTAAATTCTACGGGTATAGCTATCCCCTGAACCTTTACCAGCAGGTATGTTCTTCCTTGCTCTAAGAGGTAGCATTCCCTTACTAGAAATAGTTCACCGATCTTAGGCCATATATCATCAAGATCAAGATCCAATATCCCTCCATCAACACCCTTCGCGATGAGATTTATGCTCCATTCAACGATAAACATCGACGTCGCCAGATTTCAAAGGACGGTGGGCTGGAGAATACTTTGAGACAGCTAATACCCACAAAGTCAACCATGGATGTACTGGTTCAGACTTATACTGACCGATATGAGATAACACATCGAGTTCTGCACATACCAACATTCATCACCAAGTATAACAGCCACTGGGTTGATCAGTCCGCCACTCCTGTCCACTTTCTTGTCCAGATGCTTTTAGTCGCAGCTACTGCTGCAAGCTGTCATCCCGAAGTATTTATCGATGTATTCAGCCACAAGATAACTCACGATCACGTTGTTAGATGGGCTGGGGTAGCGGAAGCATGGCTTAGTTGCCACTCAAACCAGCCCACTCGCTCCTGGGACATCCTAGTGAGCCACTGCCTCTTGCTGATTGCTAAACGTGCAAACTTCATCAAAGAGGGTTCCTTGTGGACCTCTTGCGGGACGTTAGTTCGGTGGGCCATGGCAGCAGGATATCATCGTGAAGCTGTTTCCGCAGCCAGGATACCGCCATTCTGTCGAGAGATGCGCCGAAGATTGTGGGCGACAATTGTCGAACTCGATCTCCAGGCCTCGATAGAACGTGGAATGCCCCCAAGTGTCCGAATAGGGGATTTCAACATCAAACCACCACTGAGTATCGACGACGAAAGCCTTGAGGAGTCCATGCAAAGCCCTTCAGCGGGCATGCCAATTACTACACTGACAAACACTTCTTTTCAAGCACTTCTCTATCGATCCTTACCTGTGAGATTAAGGATATGCGCCTTGATCAATGGAAGTTGCGAAGAGGTTGATTTCGACAAGGTTTTAGAACTAGAGGAGGAGCTAGTACAGGCACTCCGAGACATTCCGGCATGGAATAACACCAATGCTGATCCACGACAGCGTCAGACCGCGACATACATAAATAGCATGCTAGGTATCGTTCTGCACCAGTACATGCTTCTACTGCATTTCCACTTCCTAGTCCAAACTCCCTCCTCATCTAAAGGTCTTATGTGTCGGCGTGCGAGGTTAGAGGCATCTACGAAGATCCTCGACTACTACCAGGGACTTTTGAACGACGAGGCATTGCCAGAACAGGCATGCAGGACAGGTTTAATCGTTGCAGTACTGAATATCTGCCATGAAATGTACCTTAATCTTGGATCTCGTGGTAAGATTAACGACCGTTCCCCTTCCGTAAAATAACGAATGTCAGCTTATAACCATGAAGCCTACGATCAATCAACCATAACAATATTCCCACAAATTTCAGCATTCCTCATAGAAAATGTTGAGAAAGTCTTGGATATTCTTGAAACGCGGATCTCGCTCACATTGAACGGCTTAAACGAATATTATATCATCAGTATGACTATTGGTTTAATCAAAGGCAAATTATGGCCAGAGTCAGCCGCAAAATCGGACAAAGAAGCTGGAGAGCGGGTCATTAAACTGTGTGAGTTGATGCAGACACGTCAAGTAGGTCCTCGACAACAACTGCCATTTACTGACGCTTGGTAAGTATGTCCAGGGGCACCGAGGCACTTCATACTGACAAGTCGTAGTGATGATGATGGGTCGTGTGGGAATCAGCTATCATTCGATGCGAATTATCTGGGTTCTGATATTATGAGCGATATCATAAGCTCGATGGTATGTCAGATAAAGCGAATTATTTATGACTCCTGCTAATTGAAACAACATAGCTTCCACAGGACTTGGATTTTACCAACGACAATCTTGATCTCACCTTCTTCCATGCATAGCTCAAGTTATTTATCGCGGGCGAGTCTCCTGAGTTCCTCTACTACTACTAAACTCGAATTAAAAAACTAGTTCTCATTCATTGGTCTATCCTCTCTTATCTCAACTGTCAAGTACAGGGCGGCTATATCGTCCATTGCAGTCTCACGACTCGGAGCAGCTTTGAAGAATAGAGACGCTTCTATTGGTGGAAATTTGGTAATAAACTCAATTCACTGTTAAATCACGTCTTTTGCTCCCGAATGATCGAATTGCATCTGCTCATCTCGGCACATCTGTCCCCGAAGAGGGAAATTAAAGTATGAGCACATTGGGAATTAATAAATAGCAAGCTTATTTAATCGTAGATTTCTACCAAATACTCGTGCTCGAGAGTCAGTGGAAATAATTCCCCTCAAAAAACAACATGCGAAGTCTTCTCCTCTACCCTCTCCTGGCCGCTTCAGCCATGGCCGAAAAGCTTCTCTACAGAAATACTTTCAACAGCACCGACGCAATCTTAGATTGGGTAGCCGAAGGTCCCGTCAATGCCACCGTCTCCAGCAACACTCTCGAACTAGCTGCCCCGGGAAACTTTGTCTACTGGGTCCCAGAAGTTTTTCCCGAACGCATCCGCATCACCTGGGAGTTTTCACCCATCCAAGAACCAGGCCTGGCTATCATCTTCTTTGGCGCAGCAGCAGCCGAAGACGGTGGAAGCATTTTCGACAAGGATCTCAAACCCCGAAACGGATCTTACCCGCAGTATCACTCTAGCGATATCCGAACGCTGCACGCTTCGTACTTTCGACGCCGATGGCCTGAGGAGAGGGCTTTCCATCTCACGAACTTGAGAAAGTCGCCTGGATTTCATCTTGTTGCGCAGGGGGCTGATCCACTGCCGAATGTGGAGGATACTCAGGGTGCTTATTACAAGGTTGAGGTTGTTCACGACAAGCGCGATGTCAAGTTTTCAATTAATGGGTTGGAATTGTTTTCATGGGAGGATGTGGATAGGTCGAGTGGACCTGTCGTTCGTGGTGGACGGATTGGCTTCAGACAGATGAATCCTCTTGTTGCTCGATATCGCAACTTGGAGGTATGGAAGCTTTAGAGGCTAGTTCTTTTGGGTTCTACAATTAGGTAGACAGATACGGGTTACAATACTGCCTTGAACTAAAAATTCGATGTCTGACTTTCTCAAGTTGAGAATCCTCCAGAGTTGGCCTGTCTAGGCTCGCCAGCAGCTTCAAATGTTCCATCCAGCAACCTCCTCAAAGCCTGAGCAGTGCTCTGTCCAGGTGCAACCCAAGTGACATTATTTCCAATCTCCTTCAAATACGCAACCGTTGAGTTGTCATAAGCATATTCGAAAGTCACTTGTCGCGGCTCAAGCTGATCATGCAGACGAGGCGCAGCCAGGGCATCATGAACGGTCATGTTCTTCTCCAGCGCATTCAGAACCACCTGGACAGTCGCAGTGATGATGCGACTACCACCAGCAGAGCCCGTCACCAACGAAACCTTTCCATCAGGTCCTTCGACCATGGTGGTGCTTATACTAGAAAGAGGACGTTTTCCAGGTCTGATGAAGTTGGCCTCGCTGGGTATGAATCCGAATGCGTTTGACTGTCCGGGGATACTAAAATCGTTCATCTGGTTGTTCATGATAACGCCAGTCTCGGGAACGATGACATGCGAGCCGAAGTTGAGGTTGATCGTAGTCGTGAGGGAGATGGCAAGTCCTGAATTGTCCATGATAACGATGTGTGAAGTTCCGGGGGTTTCCAAGCTTTCAAGACCTTTAGGGTCATAATCCTTCACTGCAAGAGCACGCCCGTCTAGTTTGGCGCGGATCTCCCGCGCGGTATCGTTGGAGTACATCTGAGATTGATACTCACCCAGACCTTTGACAAAGGTTGGATCGCCGAGATTACTTCGCATTCCATAACCGAACTTGAATGCTTCATCGAGCAGGTAAGTGCTTTCATTGACTCGTCTAGGATCACCAAGGAAGTCATAACCGTCCAGGACGTTCAAAGCAGCTGCTACCACGGCACCGCTTGAAGGGGCTGAGCTGCTGGTGACCTTACCACCACGGTAGTTGATCTGAGAGGGCTCTCGAATAGCCACGGAGTAGTTCTTCAGGTCATCTGTCGTCATGATACCATTCTTCTGCTTCAAAGTCCTAATAGTCGCATCGGCAATGGGTCCCTCGTAGAACGCACCGGCTCCCTTAGAAGCAATGGTCTCGAGCGTAACGGCATATCTCTTCCGTGTGAGCTTCTCGCCGAATTTGAGTAATGTTCCAGCAGGTGCAAAGTCAATTGCCCACGCTGGATCGCTGAACAGGAAACTCTCGTTCTCGGCCTTGCTGTACGTCATCTTCATGTACTTGAGAGTGTCGTTGTTGACTGGAAATCCATAGCGGGCGACGTCAATTGCTGGCTGGACGAGCTTCGACCAAGGGAGATGACCATAGGTCTTGTGCAGGTGTTCCAGACCTCGCAACTCACCAGGTACCCCACTAGAAAGCTGTCAGTCATTTGTATAGCACTGGAAGGTATTTCATACCTCGCTTGTCCTCCATAAATACTGGCGTTGACGTTATTCTTGAACATATTCTCCGTAGCTGCCGCAGGCGCCTCTTCACGAAAGTCGACAAATTCGTAGGGCACGGATTCATTCTCGCCATCGGGTTTGTGAATGAGCATGAAGCCGCCGCCTCCGATACCAGAATGATACATGCCTTTACTTGTCTCAGCGCAACGTGATCAAGAAAAGCATGATTAACTCACCGACTGTTCCCACGCAAAGAACGGTGGCGACCATCGCATCAGCTGCGTTGCCGCCTTGCCTCAGAATATTGATACCAATTGTCGAACATATCCCACTCTCACAGGCAACAGCGCCACGGCTGTTGCTGAATTGTCTGGTCTCTACTGGTTTCGTTTGGGGAGGATACTTCACATCGTATGGATGGCCATGACTTTGCGCAATTAGGCTCAGCAGAGCAACCCAAGTTAGAAAACGAGCCATTGTCAGCAATTGACTTCAGTGTGTTTAGTTAGTGCTTGGGAGAGGCGCATCGCTCGCTTTTATAGTTCAAGATGGCCATAACGATCGTTCTAACCAACAGACGCCATTTACTCCGCTTAGATACTAGCAAGGTTACAAATTAATTATTAAAAGTAAGTTATAGCATAACCTCTAACTAAAAGTAAAGTAGGCTAGTTTAACTTATAAGCTAAGTAAAAGTAAATTTTTTTAAAATTTAATTTAAAGTAAAAGTAAAAGAATTTTATAATGGTTACACAAGCCGTTAAGCTACAGGGCAAAAGATCGGGCCATAATCGCTATGTAATTAATTACAGGTGTGCTACAGCTGCCTCATAGAGCCTTACAGCGCTCCAACCCTGGATAATAGTTACTCGAACCAAGTTTACATGCAGAATAGTCTCGATAAGAGGTGTAACCCGACATCATAATCTTGCTGATGTTCAAGGCGGTGTGTTAGTCGGCAGTGATATAGCTAAGCCATTGAAGTAGTGATTAGCAATCCCTGAGAGCTTTTAAACCTTGGTTTTTAACCAGCTTCCTAATAGAGCTTTTGAGTTGAGAATGAATTGGTCATGGCGCATGAATGACAAGAGTAAGAAAGTGTATTGAGATTACAGAGTAGCATCCACGAAGTCGCGATGGGTCAATAGTCTTTTCTGTCGCACCACATATATTATCAGTACAATCTGACATCTCTCTCTTCATACTCCCCTCGTAGCGCCCCGCCATTCATGAGTCCGTGGATGTAACATTCCCCCACTAACCGACGTCCATTCAGCCGTCGCTTCCCTTTCCTCAACACAAATGGCACTGCACCACCGTTGAGGACGTATATCTCATCGCCAGCTTCTGCCAGCAGTGGCACGAGACCAATCATTCCCTTATCCGTCTTGGCAATCTGGTATACAGTGTAACAAGAGTATATAGCCTGGTAGTACGGTAGACCTATAATCTTGACAAGTTGTTGTTTGGCTTCCTCGGGAGGCAAAGATAGTAGAAAATTGCACAAGGAGGGCATTATATGCCATCTGGAACGTATTCCGATTCCAAAATCCGAAGAAGCGGGACTGAATCCCTTCGTCTTGTTGGCCACCAGCATCCGCCACCATACATCCTTGAGTGACTCACCAGTCACATAGTAATCAGAGGATTTTTCAAGCTCCGCGATGATATCGTAAGATTGTCGAAGACGGCGTATTAGGCCATGTATGGGGCCGTGTTTGACGTGGTCACCGCCGACCCAGCTCAGCTTGTCGACAAACCTCCCTCGAACTGTAAGGGAATCGTCCTTTGGGTCATCACTAACCCACGACACGCACTGAGTACCGCCAGCGGCGGCATACAACCCGTCGCTGTGCAGCCCCAAGCTGCTATAGTCGATTTCATCGCCCATAAAGGTGAACTTGGTGGTCCAATCAGGGATCCAGGATGGAAACCGCGAGGATTGAATGTTTAATCGAGTTTGGTATAAGAGGTCCATACACTGGCCCCTGCGTACAAATGCTTTGCCGAAACGCCGAACTATGTCGTCAAATTTAGAAGAGTAGTCTGCCCGGAAAAGGTCGTTTTCATTCGCGCTTGACAGGCCGAGTACTGCGAATAAATGGTCACGAGCTCTTGTAGCTTTGCTCCTGTCGCATAGCGCGAGGAGATCAAGAAGAGGTACCTCCACCCGTAGTCTCAGTTTCGGATCCATTCTTCTCGCCAAGTTGAACTCCTCTTGTTCCTCAAATACCATTGTATCCAAATTTATTGTCAACATCCGCATGCTATCAACATCTGAGACGGGTAACGTCTCTAGCAGTGCAGATCGACGGTACTCGCACATCATGTGCATAGCTTCCGTTCCCATGTGCGCTGCTGCGCCATTGAATGCGTTTGGTATATCTGGAACAACCGAGAAAGAGTATGTCATGTATGCGTCGATCGTAGCGACGTAGAACACAGACCAACTGACCTCCCATTCGCCACAGAAGACGCGGATATCCGGGGAGAGGACAAATTCCTGAATTACCCACACACGCCGAAACCACGGCCTCGCCCAGAGCTTGGCTAGTGCCTTCCACGCAGGATCCTCTAAGCCGGGAAGCTTGTATGCCTCGAATATCTGTCTCATTGGGGGCGAGATCGATCCAATATGTCTCAACATTTCCATTCCATCTCTTCCATATAAGCGGTAGAGGGAAGAACTGGCCATAGCAAAATGAATTAAAAGCTCTCCGACTATCTCACTTCCATCGGCCTCACGGCCCAGATACACCAGTGTACAGGCAGCAGATGCATATATGTCATTCATCAATGCCACCTGACTCGCTTTCTCCGCGTTGTCTGACTGGTTAATACACACCGCATCCGCCCAGAGCATGCGGGGCTCGTCTTTAAATCGAAATCGATGAAGTGCGTGAAACAGAGAAGGCGTGATAAGAAGAGCACCGTGCGGTGTTTCTAGTTTGTTTGTTGCATGACCATCCTCCCAAGCGTACGAGACTGCTTCATACCTTTCGACTACATCCGAATCCAATGAAGCATGTAAAATCTCAGCGCGGATAGGGTCATCGCCAGACCCAGGGTTCAGCTTAATCAGGCGGATTTCACTGCCGTCAGGGCTATTCGACAGGGGCATGTACGTGTACTGTCCCCGGGTTGAAGCACGAACAAAGAATGCATAGAATGCCTTGCAGGCGGTGCGACCGATGCGGAAGAAGACAACGGCGACCTGGACATCATTTGAGCTGACGAGGCTGCCCATCCATCGGCGGGCACGCGGGATCACATAGCGAACGAACAGGATCCCAAGTCCGGGAATGAAAAAAGGTTCATCCCTTAGCAATACTCGTGCAAGTCGCTCGCGTATCGAAGGAAAACCAAGAAAAAAAAGAATCATCATGACAGAGGCATATGCATCGATGATGAAGCCAAAATAGGGACCCAGAAAGGGTCGGAGAAAAGGGAGCGCAAAGCCGAGGATTGACATTATATGCTGAGCCTGGCTGTTGAGTTATATAAGTCTCCCGATTTAAAACAGAATCTCAGTACTCACATCTTGCTTTGGGGACTTTTAGGTTGGAAAGTACACTCTGGAGTAAGCGCAGAATGATTACTGCCATATCTCAAAACGTATCCTAGATATGTTGAAAGAAAATGGAACAAGAGACAAAGTCGAGTAAGGCGGGCAGCTATTAATGTGTCGGGCCTCCAATCTGAAAGCTCCAGCTAAACCCACTAATGCAAAGGGTGCATTTAGGCACTCTCCCTAGGCTAGGCTAGGACCGGAGTCTGCCTTGCCGCAGCCTTTCTCAAGAGTTGCACTTTCGTGCAACGAACCAATCGAGTTAAAGTGCAAATCTTGGTCCTGTGATTATTCTTGCAACAAACTTGGGCACCAGAAAGCCTTCGCCCCGTTCCCTTTCATCACCGAAAACTCTCTCAGGTCCTGTCGCTCCCCATATAGAACCTGAGTCCTCAATCATGGAGCGGACATTAACTAACCCCCAAAGCACAGGAGTCCCTGGAACTTCTGTTTCAGAGAGTAGTTATACCACTCTGGAAGACCGACTGGAAATGCTGGTCCGGAGCTACCGCGACACGAATGATCCCGATCAATTGGAACAACTTATCCAGACTGCACGACAAGTCTTGGAGGCAACAGCCAAATCCGATGCTAAGTTATTACACAATCTGGCTTGGGCCCTATACATGAGGTATAAGGACATGATTGACAATTTTGGTGACCTTGAAGAAGCGACCAAACTCGAACGCAGAGCGATCGAGGAATCACCCCCAAATTCCACAGACCGCCAGAGGTTTTCGTACTGGTTAGCACTGCAGTTAGGAGACTTTTTCTATCACACGGGAAATGTGAATGATCTAGATGAAGCTATCGGATTAATCCAGGGTTCGCTGGAAAATGTCCCCGACGAATCTCCAATGAAGGCCGCGCATCTGGCGAATCTTGGAGTCTTGCTGAAGGACAAGTATTCTATACTAGGAGATGAAGGCGAATTTGAAAGTGCCTGCGAAAGTTTAGAAACAGCAATTGCATTGTCTTCAGAAAATCAGAATACTATTGCGACATGGCTTGAGAAATTAGCGGACTTGTACGATGTAAAACACGGCAATTTAGGGAGGCTAGAGGACCTCGAAACTGTTTGTCGCCTACGAAGAGACTCGCTATCTTCAACGACGGACGACTTTAAACGAGACAAGCTAGCTCGACAGATGCAACTAGCAAGGACACTCTACGAAGTCTTTGAAGAGACGGGACATTTGGGCGAGCTACAGGAGTCGATCACATTAACTCGAGAAACCGTGGCTGCGACACCAGAGGATGATCCTGAGTGGTTGGATCGAATACGAAAGCTCAACGTCACCATATCTATTCTGTACCACGAGACTGGCGACTTGGAGGATCTCGAAGAGGCAATTGATGTCGTGAAGCGATATCTTGAGAAGGCTAGTAAATATCACCTTCATTGGTCAGAACAGCTCAGCAACTACTCTAATTACCTTGGTTCTCTCCACAGCAGAACCGGGGATCTAACTCATCTGAATGAGGCTGTTGAACTTGGTAGGAAGAGCTTGAAAGACATACCAAAGAACTCTCACAATCTTCGGATTGTTTTGGGTAACCTTTCGATAGCACTCTCGAGAAGATCGATGATAAGAGGCCCTATGGTGGACCTGGAAGAAGCTGTTTCCTATGCCAGAACTGCGTTGGATGTAACAACTGATGATCAATCGTCGAGGTACATCCAGCTGCATAACCTAGGTTCCATACTTCTGAAGAGGTTCTCGAGGAATCAAGAGAATGAATCGGACCTGAACCAAGGGATCATGTTGTTGAGAGAAGCTTTGACTTCTATCTCCAGCACTAATCCTGAGATTGAGAGCATACTATCCCGCCTGGCTTCAGCTCTTGACACGAGACATGATAAGCTAGGGTCCTCGGAAGATCTCGAAGAGGGTATCGAAGTTGCTAGGAAAGCCATTGCTGCAATGGTAAATCCATACACTGAGCAGCCCACTTCAATCAGTACCTTGGCAACTCTCCTAAAGAAGCGGTTCAAAGCTGTAGGGGCCTTGGATGACATTATTGAAGCAATCTCGATCACCCAAAAGACGTTGGAATCGATGCCTGAGGACTCTCCATTCAGAACAGACCTGTGGACCACTCTCGGAGATCTTTTCGCAGCCAGGTTCAGTAGAACATGGGTCACCAGTGACTTGGAGGAGGCAGTGCGCAGCTATCGATGTGCGGTGGAACATCCTACAGGCAATACCTTGAGGCGCATAATTGCTGCAACATCAGTGATGCCATTGTGCTTGAGCCTGCAAGAGGCTTACGATATAGGGCGGACGGCCATTGGCCTTGTACCTGGCATTGCCGCGGCTCGTTCACTCGAAACGGGTGATAGACAACATCTACTAAGCTTTTCCAGAGGTCTCGCGGCTTCGGTCACAGGTGCTGCCATTAGGCTTAACAGGGATCCGTCCGAGGCAGTGGCAATTCTAGAACAAGGACGGGGTATCCTAGGATCTTCACTGGATGATATACGAACAGATATAAAGGAGCTTCAGCAAGCGTTTCCTCAGTTAGCAGAGAAGTTCATGCGTCTTCGCGAAGAACTCGAATCTTCTACTGGTTCGCAGTTGAGTGACGAGCCTGGAGAGGACCGAGGATCACGACGGCGTAACGCTGCCAAGAAGTTCGATGATCTTCTAGACGCGGTGCGACAAAAGCCTGGATTTGAGGATTTTCTCGGTCCTCTCACCACGGACCAGATACGTGCTGCAGCTGCTTATGGTCCTATCGTGGTCATCAACAGCAGCTGGATGGGATGTGAAGGAATAGTTATTGAGCGAGAGCGTATAACATCAATGATTTTTAAAGATCTGGATGATGGTGAGTTGATGGGGCGTGCAGCGGGATTCGATCTGGGAACCCCTGATATGCTTGAGTGGCTTTGGGATACTATCACGAGCCGCGTACTAGAGCTGCTGGGTCTTAAGGAGACACCATCGGATCAACAGGAATGGCCTCACATTTGGTGGATACCTACTGGACCGCTGAGTAGGTTCCCACTTCATGCATCTGGACGACATCGAGAGCGATCTGGCAGCACGGTAATGGACCGAGTGGTATCGTCATATAGTCCCTCTCTGAGAGCTCTTGTTCACGGACGTCGACAACGTGAAGTTGCTATCGGCCCCAGCCATGCTCTTCTGATAGATGTGGAGCATACAGATGGTCACCCTCGTCTACCACAAGCACGAGCAGAGATCAAGGCGGTCAGGGAAATCTGTGAGGGTATGGCAATACGGTCCGTTACAGGGAGTCAAAACAAGCAAGACATGCTTTCTTGTCTACGAAGCTGCAAGATCTTTCACTTTGCAGGACATGGATATACTAACGGCGAGGACCCTTCCAAGAGCCATCTTTGCCTGAGCGACACCAGCGATCCCCTGACAGTTGGAGATATCTTGAAGTTGAACCTGCACGAAAAATCACCCTTTCTGGCGTATCTTTCAGCTTGCAGCACCGGGCATGTTCAAGATGACAAATTTATCGATGAAAGCATACATCTCATCAGCGCATTTCAACTAGCTGGTTTCAGGCACGTTATTGGGACCCTATGGAATGTCAGGGATAAGTATTGTGTTGATGTCGCGCGAGTTACGTATGAAGCTATAAGAGAAGGGGGTATGACTGATGATTCTGTTTGTCGAGGGTTACATAAAGCCACGAGAATGTTGAGAGATGATTGGGTTGAAAGCTTGGACAAGAAGAGGGAATGGCTAGTGCAGGGAAATAAGAAAGCATTGAGAGATATCATTCCTTATGATGATGGTGAGGGGGATAGAGATATGGGGTTTCCGGCTTATTGGGTTCCTTATGTTCACTTTGGTGTTTAAGAGATTTTTCATTGGAACTTCTAAATCTTATATTACATTTAACTCATAGTGTATTTTCTAACCTTCTAACTAACTTATAACTTCATATTATTATTACCTTCTAATCGGTTAGTCGTTCGGCAGGGATCGGATGGCACGATAGGTATTTATGGATCTGGAACGGAACGCCTGAAGCTACGTGCGTATAGTGGGCGTTCTTGGTCGATTAGTAGGTTTGCATAAGTACTTTGCAAAGCGCAAAGTGGCCTTTTCTCCAGTTTCTCTTTATTTTGCGTAAATCCTCAATGACCGCCATTGTTATTGCCGTTGAGACAGACTACACATAGCAACCCCTTCTCTGGTCTAGTTGTAGTAACCGCAGGGGTGATAATATTGCTTTCGAAATTGTGTATTTAGGAACTTGTTTTTGGCTCCTCTGTGATAATACTGGTTGGTGATCTGCTTCTTGTTTCACGGTAGTCATATGCCCTGCCGGAGGAGTGCATTTTGAAAATATAAGAAAATAAGATACGGATACCAAATGTGGGTTTATAGCTAAGTACTCTGTATACATCATTTGAATGTTATATTTAGGCCATTCTTGTAATAAGCAATGGTTTCTGGCTTCGCATGCACATAGACTACAGGCCAATTCTTTGGGATTTGTTGTCCCTGGTACGATGATAGCCGACTCTCGTACCCATAAGTGCCGTTCTACCCGGGTCCCCTGCGTGAACCACCAATCAGCGTATTAAATCATCTAACAGAGGCTTAACTGCCGGTGAACTAAAGCCATAGCGTCACCGTATCACGGCTTCTTCCTTCAAACCAACCACATGTCATCCCGTAAGCGGACAAGGAAGATATCGGGTCCGATGACAAAGGCATATAATAAGCCTGACACTTTGTACCTTGATAAATAAGGTACGCAAACGACACGCGACACCAGCTTCTTTCAATTTAAACAAACATTGCCAATTGCTGGACGGAAATCGAGATGAACAAGACTTCTCACACTGATGAACCATTTGAGGGCGATGACGGCTACAACCAGAGCCCAAATCCAAACTCTAGCGACTTGACCACCAACGCTGACTTCAACGGGCTCGTCAACAGCCGCACTTCTCTTCAAGGCGACTCTCGTGCACTCCCAGACGCAGCTTCAGACATGTCTGGTCATATAGCCAACAACACCGCCACTGAAACGCCCGGCCATGGAAAGGCGAAGTTGCGGCTGGCTCATCGGTCACTCGACCATGGCCAGCCCTCAGGCGGTCTGCACTCAGCACCCGCCAACCCCCCGCCAGCACCAGCTGGTTCCGCCGACAACGGCGGCACGCCATTTCAGCGTCTTAAAGACACCCTCACCAAGATTGGATCTTTTATTGGGCCTGGGTTCATGATTTCGGTTGCGTATATTGACCCGGGCAATTACTCGACCGACATCGCTGCAGGAGCTTCTTATCGCTTTCGGCTCCTGTTTGTTGTCTTGCTTTCCAATGTGTTCGCGGTCTTTCTGCAGAGTTTGGCGATAAAGCTGGGGACTGTGAGTGGACTTAATCTTGCACAGGCTTGCCGGGCGTTTCTGCCTCGGTGGTTGAATTATATCTTATATGTCTTTGCTGAGGCGGCTATCATTGCTACTGACATCGCAGAGGTAGATCAATTGCCATTTCCCATATATGCGTTAAAGTACTGACTTACTAGGTCATTGGATTTGCGATTGCCTTGAATCTTCTGGTCCCCAAGATTCCGCTGGTGGCAGGATGTGCCATTTCCATTCTCGATGTCATGGTCCTCCTCATCTTCTACCGCCCTGAAGGATCTATGAAGGGTTTACGGTACTTCGAAATGTTCATCATGTGTCTCGTCCTTGGCGTAGTTATTTGCTTCTGTATTCAGCTATCTTTGATCAAAGATACCACCCCTGGGGAGGTCTTTCAAGGTTATCTGCCATCGAAGTATCTCATCGAGTCTGAAGCGTGAGTTCTGAATCCTTCTGGTTTGTTGCGTCCACTCTAATACCTATCCAGAATTTACCAGGCCTGTGGCATTCTCGGCGCGACGGTTATGCCTCACAGTCTGTATCTTGGATCCGGCATTGTTCAACCGCGCCTGCGTGAATATGATGAACGGAGCGCTCTGTTGCCTCACCAAGTCACTTCAGAACCCTCCGTTATCGACAACAGCATCGACAAAGGCTACTACGTTCCCTCTGAAAAGGCAATCAAGCACTCGCTCAAGCTTTCGATTCTCGACCTGTCTGTTTCTCTCTTCACATTCGCGCTTTTTGTCAACTCGGCTATCCTCATTGTTGCAGGTGCTTCGCTGTACAACAATCCAAATGCTCTCGATGCAGATATCTTTGGCATTCATAAATTACTTTCCAAGACCATTTCACCTACTGCGGGCACTATATTCGCCCTAGCACTGTTACTCTCGGGAGTTTCGGCTGGAATTGTTTGCACCATTGCTGGTCAGATGGTTAGCGAAGGCGCCTTAAACTGGAACGTTAAACCATGGCTACGCCGTCTTATAACTCGCAGTATTAGTATTACCCCAAGCATCATCATCGCAGGAGCTGTCGGGCGTGAGGGCCTTAACGCAGCACTCAATGGATCGCAGGTGGCTCTCAGCATTATCCTACCATTCGTAACCGCACCTCTTATTTACTTCACGTGCCGTGATAAATACATGACGGTCCAAACAGGCAGTGCGCGCTGGCGTACTGGTGACATGGATGATGAGACAGACGCAGAGGGGATAATCGAAGACGGCGATGGACTCCGAGGTCAAGGCGTCAAGATGACCAACTCGTGGTTTACTATGATTCTGGCTATCCTGATCTGGCTTTTCATGGCAATCATGAACGTGGCCAACTTGGTATTCCTTGGCGAGTAGTGAATCCTACAAAACACAGTCGCTTGGTGAGAAGCAGCTATGTTATCACGTTTTTAGTAGGGGAGTATAGCTCGTCTCTAGAGTTTCGAGAAATGTATGAAAGGAGGCTCAGTTAGGAAGATACCGGATTGACCTTCTGACCAAGATTATGCTGAACCTTTTACCATATGTTTATCGAATTTCCAAGAAATATAGCAAGAATGCTTCTACCTGCAGCCGATGCTGCACTAATCTGATGCATTTTTTGCACACACAATATCTTTGCCACATGTGAAAGAAAACACCAGAGCTTGATAAAGGGTGTTAAAGTAAATTTAGCAAAAGGAATCCTTAGCAAAGATTTCCTAAGCTTAGTAATAATATCCTAAACTTAACTTAAGCTAAGTTACATAAGTCTTTTTATTATTGAGGATCAAGATCCTCGGTTTTCTTTGCCCCCCTAGTACGGGTCTCCGTTCTCCTCCGTTTCTGTCTCACCGATCATGTCGAACGAACACGTTGCCTTGCTTTAGGAGTAGTATCCGTTGACCTGGTACAGCTGACCGTTGTACTCCCAAGTTCCACTTAGCTGGTGAGTCCCCTTGACGCACTGGTTGATGATGTTCCTATGACAGTTAGACAAACTCCGTAAATAATCTTAATCACATACTCCGTAGCATCCTAAACAAGAAATGTTAGCAGCGCTCAAACATTGATCATTGCGGGGGATACATACCCAGCAGTCCTTGAATCCCTTCTTTCCGCCAGTGTTCTTGCGGCTCAGTTCGACATTGACGGTGATAGAGGCTATTCCCTTGAGGGTCTTTGAGCCCCTGGTGGTGCAGCTCTGCTGGTAAGTGCAGTCAGAGTTGCTACACATCTTCTGGCGAGCATCCCAGTATGCCTGCTCAAACTTCTCGATACCTATGATAAGGTAGATAGGTTAAAAGACGCTTCAGTAACCACAAATAAAGGTAAACACTCACCATCTTGACTGTTGCCGAAGCAGTCTGCCGCCAGGGCGGAAGAAGCGAAAAGCGCGAGGGCGGAGAGATTGATCAGCTGCATGCTGTATGGCTTTGTGTGAATGATAGGAGTAAGATGAAGATGCTTGGTGCTATGGAAAGGAAAACAGGTGACGTTCAGCTGGTTTTATAGTTATCTGCTGCTGAGAGGCCACGGCTTCCGGCCTCCATGTGTATATGTGATGCATCCTCGGCTGATACGACCCACAGCCTATTATTAGTTCATATGTATCAAGCGGTGAGATTGTCTTTTCAGCCCAAGAAGCAAATAAGATGACAATTATATTTTCAGCTTACTCATGATGCGGAAACGTGCAGCTGCGCTCTGGCCACCTAGCGTCAGCGGGGACCTTTCAACGTGTGATTTTCCAAGCTCAGTAATTGCTCGTGCATTTTAGTTCGGCATCTCAATAGGGATTGGTTTATGCTTGGACTGTTGTAGCTGTGTTTTGAGTCTCTGATTCGACAACGGTCCACTGTGG
The DNA here is from genome assembly GCA_001654545.1 of Fusarium agapanthi. Classification (NCBI taxonomy): domain Eukaryota; kingdom Fungi; phylum Ascomycota; class Sordariomycetes; order Hypocreales; family Nectriaceae; genus Fusarium; species Fusarium agapanthi. Next base: position 47,373 of record LTDI01000576.1, read on the forward strand.
TCATCAATACGAATGGAGCCCGATGACACAGCACTAAAGTCCCTTATGATGTGTTGATTTGCACTATTATGTGTAACTGGCATGCATAATTGACACTATTATGTATGATTTACAGTAAATCAATCAAGTACGAGTCACTGAAATGAGCCCAAAGGCAGCAGATTAGTATAGCCGTGAGAGACACCAGAATGGGTTACTCTATGTGGCGAGTACAACTTATTGTAGTCCTCGTGATTATTATAGGCGATCCAAAGTCATCACTGCGGTCTCCCGGCTGTTCAACTGCAATATCCCAAGGCGAGTTACATCTGGTCCACAGGACTAAAGCATTAACCGTGCATCGTTCTCCAGCACATACCATCTTGTGATCCAGGAGCCTTTCCTCAATATAAATGCTGAGCATCTGCTTTTTAATTCTGCCTTTACATCCCGTATACAGTAACTAGAAAAAGTCGAGCTCAACAGTGCCAGTTCCTTAAGCTTTTATATAATAGCAAGACAGCCGTAATATATAGCAGGTAACAGAAATTCCCACCTGATGAGCAAATCACCTATATCTTATTCCTGGGAGCACAAAATCCCAAGAGGTCTAGTAAAAGATGGTGTCATCCTACACAATGCGCTGTCCTACATATACAGCTCTGGCAACTTTGCCTATGGAGAGGTCGGTGTGAATATTGTCCTTACTGCTTTCCTTGAAGAGCCTAAGGACTTGCTAGCTAAATTGGCCAAGAAGAATGCTATTAAAAGGTCTGTTTTGTAGGCTTGAGACATTCATTGGTTTTTCTTAACGTTTTCTCTTATACTTAGACCGGAGCCGGAAAAGAAAGAGTGATCCCGTAGCCCCAGTTTGTCGAAGGCTACTTACATATTAACTCGACTCTCGGTGAAGTAGGTCAGAATTACCTATTAGGAACTATGTAATGACCGTCATGTTGATCTTAATTTCACCTGCAGCCGTTGTTGCATGCCAAGATGTCTTTTCGTGCTGTTGATTTTGGGGGCAGCTCCTCGCATGATACTCTCCATGATTGGAAACTACCGGGTTCGGTGATATTTCGTAAATAGTAACATGGCAGGTAGTGGCCAATATAGATTTACATGATACTGCAATATCAAGCCTATACAATGACTTAGTTTTCCTTTCTAGTCTCGCTTCATTCTCCACACTTTCATTTCTCTTTGACACTCACTCCCTTATCACAATGAAATCTTCGGCGTTACAACTCCTTGCCCTGGCTTCTTTTGCTCCGTGTCTCATCTCCTCTCAGGACGCTCCTCTTCCACCTGAGGATCCTGTTAGCACGTCGCTTGTGTTTGTTACCCACGGTTCCCCAAGACCTGTTATACTGTTGCCTCGAGACTCAGCAACTTCTTTGGCAGACGTTCCTGGGAATTATGAGCCAAACCCAACCTCCCTTCCAGTGACTGAGCCAGTTGCGCCAGACCAACCAGTTGCTATTTCGGTCCTTGACAATAAACCGGGCTCAGAGCCCGCAGATCAGCCATCCGAGCCTCAGCCTACCACTCTTCCAGAGGAAGCCACCCCTGGGGCTGAGGAGACTGCAGTCTTTCCAAGCACTGGACCAGAAGAAGGAGACGCTCTTCCAGAGACTTCTGGTGCTGGCCAGCTCCCAAGTGCCTCGCCCTCAGACCCAGTTCCAACGTCTGTCAATGACGGAAATGCTGAGCCGAACCCAGGTGAAGATCCGGGCGCAACTGAGTCGGGTTCTCTAGGGACCAATAGTCCTGGTGATGGCGACGCCATTGTTTCATCCGCTGCAATATCTACCAGTCAAGATGAGAACCCGTCACCCATTGATGACAATACCAAAACAATAACTCAGACTGATGATGACGGAGTTATTATCCTCATATTCCCTGGAGGCTGGAAGTGGTCCCGACTTGACGGTCTCAAAGGTGGACCATTGCCGACCGGTAATCCCAAGCCAATAAACAATGGTAAGGATGACCCTAAGGATGATGATAAAGACGAGGAGGAGTGCACTAGCACTGCTCCACCCAAATGCACTTTAACTCTCTCATAGGTGAAGACGGCGAGAGAACAAGGTAAGCAGTTACATCGCCTTCTTCCTCCCGTATTTGTATCTAACTGACAGTTACTACTCACAGCACCCGCATCGGCAGTTGTGCCCCAGTCACAGGATGCGTTTCCGGGGAACAAAGCACGACGACCACTATAATTGCCTCGGATGTCTCTCGCATTACTGGCGTTTTGGAGAAAGACAACTCTGGAAGGGAGGATGTTGATCTAGGCCCCATGGAGGAAGACACCGTGAAGTACTTTGCCGAAATGTTCAAGAAATGGGGCATATCCAGCAACAGCACGGAGGCTGAGCCGCCTAAGCCTTCATGCGATATGACTGCATGGAGTTGCTTTCAGCCTCCTTCTGCGATACTGTAGATGAGGACAATAACGAGGCAGTTTCACGAAATCTCACCTACGAGGATTCTGTGGGAGATGCCAAGAGGGCCGTCGCTACTGGCGCAGAGAGAAGAAGCCTTTGGCGTCGACAGTCGAAATGCTCATTTCATGAATTCGACTTTGAATGGACTGGCGGTGATGGCTCCTGCGACCTCTCTTGCTCCAAAGCATACTCGCAGCTTCAAACCCAGTGTCACAGGTCACTATACTTTGCTGGGTTGGCTACAAAAGGGAGCATAGATGTCGGCTGCAGCACCTACAGCTATCGCGTCTCCAAGAAGTTTGACTCTGCCAGCACCCCGCTACCCTCGGCGACTTCACAGGCCAAGACAAAGACAGCAGAGCCAAAGCCCACAAGGACGGACGTAAAGTTCGAGATCCGCAAGCTGCAGTGCAACAACAAGGATGACTTTCGGGGCCATGCCGACATTTCAAGCATCGCTGCTTATAATGTGATATTTGACGCGTGCACACACTCGGACGAAGAGAATTTATACATGACGCCTGGCTCGGAACCATATGTGAAGGAATTCAAGGGCACCGACAGCCACAAGCGCGCACCGTGTGACTTGGTCTTGGATCGAAGGGTGCAGTATGAGGAACGACAAGGTCAACGTCTTGGACCCGCTCGTTGAAGGGATACTGTCGAGAGGCGTCATGCGCTGCGTTATGGTCCTCGTAGATGCTTCGTTTGGTTGTGAGTATAAAACGAGATCGATGCAGTATGTTTCGGAGTTTTAATCTATTTCACAGGCGATAACGGTGGCGCGGGAGGTTCAGAAGATGTCGGTTGTGTTCGGTACCAGCTAGACTTCGGTATATGAGGTCGATAAGAGACAAAGTGAGGTGTATTGGAGGATGTATCTTGACTTGGGATGACTGCGGCCTATAAGGTTAAGCTTTAGGCTGCGAACACAGATAATGAATGACAACACGATATTTTTTTAATCCCCCGATATAAGCTTTTACCAAGGAGGATGTATCATAAATAACTAGTGGTTTCAACGAACGGCAGAGCTATTTGTCTTGAGCCGATCAAGGTCTTTGCGTGGTAGTCTAAACGGTCATATTCATGTCAGCTCTGTGCCTATTAGCAGATTAATAGGACTGGTTGCCCAAATAAGCCATTTCTTTTCATTTTATCACCTGCTGCCTGGGCCCAAGGCAAGGATCATAGGTGCCACGTCGAACAACCAACAACTAAAACAGCAGTGGTGTGAGAGAGAGAAACTACCCCCGGGCCTTTTATTAGCAGACTTTGGTGGGTGGCGTTTCAACTGGAGCCTGTGCCAATTATAGGGAGACAGCCCTACAGCAGCCTAATCGCCCAGTAACCTTAATTAACCTTCGCCCTGCCTCTTTTATTCCAGCTTCCACCCACCATCCATCACCCAACCTACCCTGCTCAAGAAGCAAGAAAACTTCAGTCTACAAGCTTAGGTGCAAAAAATAGCTACCTAGTCTAAGAGCTAGTGAATTCTCACGTAAGTTGACCCTAGTCTCTTTGTCATTTGTCATTTAAGATTCAGGTCCTAAATTATCGCCTGACCTCAGCCCAGCCCTGCAAAGATGGCCAGAACTCGACTCCAAAAGGCCACAACGGACTACTTTTCAAAACTCCCCCCCGAAATCGTGCGCTCTATATTTGCATATCTCTGCCCTCACTGTTGCAACGGGTATCCGTGGCCTTTTGGACCCCCTCCGGAGTCAAATGGATTTGAAGACAATACGACTCTGTACGGTCTATGCCTGGTTTCGCGGTATTTCCGTCCCTTTGCCCAAGAGGTATTCAATCATTCCTTGGATCCTTATTATACAACATGTGATGCTGTAAGTTCTTGGTAGAGACGGCTCGAACCATTTCTCCAGACCATCGCTTCTCGCCCAGACTTGGCCCGCTCTGTCCAAACGGTCTTTCTGAAAAACCGCTTGGTCGAATCACTCGACTTTGATCAAAGCCGAAAAGCATGAGGCCCCAAGATTTTATCCCCATAGTCGCAGGCCAACTTCTGTCGATTCTGGTGGCTATCCTCCCGAGCCTGGGTCATATTAATATTGAAAAATACGGCCGGTGGCAGTTCGATGTGTCACCTCCTTACTCTCGACATTCTGGGCGTGAGCTCCATTCCTCTCAAGACACTTGAGACTGACTCTACTCTTCCAAATTTACTTGCTCGGACGCCGGAACTTGAGACCTTGGTGACTTCCACGTTAGAGAAGTTTCTGAATATGCCTTGCCTAAGGAACCTTCACATTCGGTCCAAGAACGCCGTTCGTGCCCCTGTCATAGAGCACCTTCTATCAGCTTGTACCGGTACTCTATCCACATTCTCTTACACTTCATTTGACTCTCATATCGTGGGCGTGATGAACCTACTCGACAAGCCAAGGTTCCACGCCAGTCTTGAGACTCTACACCTCAACATGCTAAGCACCGATAGCCAAGGCGATCATAAAATGCCCAGCTTAAAGCAATCCATCCAACTCAAGAGACTCTTCCTCCACACATACCTTCTTTACGGCCCGAAATACCCCGCCTGTTGCCGGGGGAAATTCAAGGTCAAGCCTCTTGTTGACACCCTTCCGTCTAGCATCATCTCTCTTGATCTCTCGGAAAGGACGCAGACGCCAGATGGCCGTATGCGCGACGATCTGCTCATCTTATCCAAGGATGTCGCTTTCGCCTTCCCGCAGCTAAGGGAAATTCGAAGCAACACTGATCATGTCTACGATGAGTACCCTGAGGCTTTGTTTAAGAGCGTTGGGGTCGAACTCATACATCAAAATCTGACCATATGTTGCTGGATAGACACAGTTGTTAGGATTGGGCTCGAGAGATTGTTATCATTATGATGAATTTGGATGTAGCGATGGCGGTATGCCTTTGCCTTGTGAACTCTCAGATCAAGATCTGTGAAATAGACAAGTTACATTATAGATAGAAATTCTGCATCAACACTCCATCTTTCCGCCAGCAAATCAAAAGGGAGACAAGAAAGCCCGTGGCCTTTTTCCTAAGTAACAAAATGATATGGGCAAATTCAATAAATCTCTAGACAAACATGTTTCTTATGGTTTTTTGGTTGAGGGTCAGAAGTTATTCAAGGATTCATCGATAACTCCATTCTCTCAGATGTAACAGGCGTACCAGTCGGTCCACGACTGAAAAGCACTCTCCCTTGGTAGGGCCAACACTATATATATAGCGCTTTATTCAATTCAAGAATCTTATAGTATCACGAAGGGGGTATGCGAATATTAGTAAGACGACGGCGACCAGAGGTAACAACAAAATAGACCCAGAACAGCTCCCTTCCGGGTAGAAAGTCACCTCCCATGCTGAACAAGCTCGCAACCCAAGATAACAGAACAAATACAAGGGCTATGTAAGTCAAGCGCTTCGCGTTGATGGCTTCTCGGGTCGAGCGTCTTGAGTCCAAAATCTGAATCATCGAAGTTGCAACAGTGATAATTTGATCAAACGACTGACTGTAGATTTCCAGCTGTCGATGCATGTAGTGAATGCCTTTGATGATCAGCTTCCATTTCTTTTGGTCCAGTTCCTGATCCAGCGAGTAGTCAATTAATTCTGCAAGGGCGGTCAACTTGTGTTGACTCTGTTTGCTTCGGCGCCGCCAGCGTTGGAGATCGATGATATCGTCGTTATGAAGCCTGTGGGCAACATCATTCATGGAATACTCATAGTACTTGAAGTATCTACTGATTACATGACTGTAAATGTTCCATTCTCCAAGTATGATGCGTACTGGATAGTAGGCGAGCGATAGAATGGTTGGGCTGTTCAGGTTGAGTTGCGAAGGGTTGGCTTCGAAATGATGTGCGAGACAACCAATGAGCGAAGTGCTATCACACATACTCTCATTGGTCTGACCCAAGTCATCTTTATGCATTTCTGGCACAATAGAGTCCTCTATCCCACCGTATAAACGTGTGGCTGGATATGTTAACGTTAACCCGTAATTGCGCCGTCCGATTACATGGTTGGTTGGCGGGTCGACGAGTACTAGACCTAGAGAAAAGTCAGTCTCGTTCTCAATTTCAGTTGGGAGAATAGGCATACAAAGCTCCATGTCGTTCACTTTCTTGACGAACATGGAACAGCAGCACCGGGCGAGTCCTAGTACTCTGCCAGCCAGAGCAGGCAGACGCCGAATATTTCGATGTATGTTTGCATCACTTTTTGCTGCGTATGTTGTATCCTTGGGATTGACTGAGCTGCCCAAGTCTAGAACTTGCTGATGGTGGGCATTGGCATATCCTCGTTCCGCGCTGGTACAAAGCATCATTGCTAGGGATGTTGGCATTGGTGCTTTCTCAATATCTTGAAAGTTGGTGATGACATGGTTTGCAAAGAACAAAGGGTCAATCTGAAGAACCACTCCAAGGAAGCAAATTAGATCCGGTCCAAAGTCCTCTACCAAGAGGTTTCTTGAGAGATGTTGCCCTCTGAGATCTCCATGAACTTAGATGGCAGAGTTGAAGATGAAGAGATTTCCATTAGATGCAATTTGGACTTTTGACGGCGCGGTTCGACGAGGTACTCAGCCAGCGGTCCAACACAGGGGTTCGTTCGCGTCCGACGGCGAACATATTCCAGATATGGGACTCTGCTTATCATGACAAATACCCTCACTGTTTCAGGATCTGTGATACAAAAGAGCTTTGAAGCCACGGCATATGCAAAGAACCACGGTCTGGTTTAGAGACTGTTAGCGATCTTGCGGATGTCAACAATGTTGCCATCTCCCCAAATGGCCAGTATCTTGTGTCCGAAGATCAATCCGGCGTTCGCCTCTGGTGTCTCCCGGATGGCACGTATGAGGGATGCATGGATGTCCATTTGGATACCATTGAGGCGTATGATGATGTCAAGATACTCAACTTCTCGTCGGATAGTGAGTCTCCTATATAGTGCGCCAAAAATATGGTTTACGTGTGGGTAATGGGGGAAAGTAGACAACCGACGAAGTTGGCCTAGGGAGGCCTTGAACATCTCTCCCACCTTAAGCTCATGATCTGCTCTGACCACGCCACTGTCCACAGAACTTTGAGCCTAGTCATTTCCAGGCCAGGGACCGTGGCCGTGCATGACTACAACACGGTCCAAGTCTGGAAATTGGAGCCTGTGGTTGAATGTAATTTTGTTGTTAAAATACCAGACAACCACCGCATCAATACAGTCGTCATTTCGGCGAATGACAAGTACCTGTCGGTGGTCTATGGTGCAAGCTTGCAGGTCTGGGACCTAACGGATACCGAACAGGTAGTTGCAATGGCGTTCTCTGCTGACGGTTCTATTCTGGCCCTCACTTCGTTTCTCACCGTCTGGATCTGGACCACCATGTCATCTGACAGTCCAAGATGCCTTTTCCAGCATGAAATATCTCGATCCCCGTTTCAGTTACCTCCTGAAGAGTTTCCTACACGGCTTCCGGTGCTGAGGTTTGCCTCAACAACACTTGGTCGCAGCCATATCATATCCGATCGCTTCTGCCATTCTTTGGGATGCTTCAAGTGGCCTCAGGCTTCTAGAAACTCAGCTACGTAAGGGAGGTTACTCAAGTCTCTTATTCTCTAAGAATGAGACGCATGTCTATCTAAAGGGCCAGGCGTTCATTGATTGCTACCAAATTAAGCCAGATCTACCAGAGCTTGCCTCGGGGGGTTCAGATAGAGAGGTACGGATATCGTTTGATGAGGAGTGAATTTATCGCAATGGGCAGAGATTCTTAAAGCTTACGCCGGAGGATTTGACTCATATTTTGTATAGTAGTAATTATCTTGCGGTAGTAGACTGCAGGAGACTGGCGTTACTTCACTTCAAATAGACATCAGGTTTATTATCATGTCTGGTAGTATCTGAAATTTCAACATCTATCTTGTAACAGTAGTTGCTCTTATCGCCCAACCGAATTTAAAATCGAATCATTCATATGTCGAGTTATCTAGTATACAATGTTTTTATAACTGAACTTAGCAGCTTGGCTTTCTAAGTTAGTCCCTCTGGACTTTTCTATAAACAATATGATAAATGTACATACAAGTCTTTAACCCTACAAAGGCGCAGACATCTCAAAGCTCATGTCATAGTTGAAAAAGAAATCGCCCGGTAAGTCAGGGAAGAAAGCATCAACCCCTGAAACTCCCGATATCCCCGCATCAACATTCTGATCCATCTCAACCCCCAGCGGCGGTCCCATGTCCCCTGGAATCTCCAACTTGAGCGTCTGCGCCATCCTCTCAAGCCCACCAGTCATGAGATTCGCCAGATGCCACTTCCCAGCTGGCTGTGACCGAAACTGCTGAACCAATCCCATGATTAGTTCGTACACTTTATCACGCTCGATGAGATCATGGTATTTTGTCGCGACTTTGGTTAGAAACATGGAGGCGAATGCTGTCATGGAATGGACGTATGATGGCATCCCGACGATGCCGAGGGCTACGTCGGGGTCGTTGACGAATTTATCGATGATTGTTGTTGCTGCTGTTATGCCGTTCAGAGCACAGTCGAGGAAGTAGTGAGGGATGTGTTCGTCTTTTGAGAGGCCGCGGAAGACGTGAGAGTAAAGGTACAGTTGGGCGAAGTTGTAGTGGAGGATGATGCCTTTTCTTGGGAAGCCTCCGATGCCAGGCCAGCGTTCTGATACACGTTAGCTCCGATATTCTGATGCATTGAGTGAGCTAAGTAGATTACCTTGTACTTGATCTGTCCAGAAAGCAAACCACTGATCAAGTTGTATCCTAAAATGCGAAATATGGTTTAAATGCAGCCTTGGTATCGGCTTCCCCTTATTCGCAGTAAACAACTCCCGAATGCTCCTCAAAATGCTCACAACAGTCACCTGACTCAGCAACCTTCTATCCTCCTCATGCGAAACAGCGCAATGCAAGAAATCCGTGGCGCCCTGCGTCGAGGGATCTTCCTGCACTATCGAAGGTCTCCCATACTGCGTCGCGAGCTGCTGGTCGCAAACACAGAGTATGTACCAGATCCTCGCACACTGTGCGTCCTCGGTACTAGATTTCTCAATAGCTCTGTCGTAGCTGTTGTGAAGGTCGAATTCAGCTGCTCTTCGTATGGCGTGGCCTGATAGCATCCATGACAAGTCGCTGAGCCAGTAGCACCCGATACACAGGGCGCGTAGATAATCGCGACTTAGCCGTCTTTCGAATATCGACGTCTCGAAGAGTCTGCGGAATTCGGAGCTTATCACGGGGTAGATGTAATCTGCTGTTGAGTCGTGGAGAGCTGCTACTGTCAGGACTGCAACGAGAAGAAATTGGCTCTTTTGTCGACATTCTTGCATCGTCTCGTATGGACAGCCTATAAGGTAGATATAAGGATCAAGACGTTTTCTGTAAAAGTTGAAAAGTCGTTCTGCGTCGGCTAAGGATATGAGACGTTTCGTTATCACATCTTCCATGCCTGGATTCTGCTGCGAATTCATGTCATCCGGTGACCGAAGAGCGCGTAGTTTCGTGAGGGTATATAGTGAGTGAATGGGCGCGTAGGGAACATCATCGTCTTCTGGCATGAGTTTTGGTGAGTTGTCGCGTGAGGGAATGTGATGGCCTTTGTTTGACAGGCTTGGTGATTCGTCTTTTGGTCCTTCTGCTGATCCGGAGAATGAGCGGAGTGGTGGCAAGTCCAGGTCCAGTCTGCCGGCGACTTGTTTGAGAAAATTGTGCATGTCAGAGAGGTCTGAAACCACGTCTTGAGTGAATCTTAAGACTTTTAGTAAGAGGAATTGTCATAGATGGGGAGCTACTGTACTGTGACTTCTCATCGAGAATCGTCTGTAAATTCTTCCCCAATACACAACCAAGTCCCTTCTCCGCACATCGTCGACAAGGCGGTCCATTCTCATCAATCAAACATTTAATCTACTCATCATCAGCAACACTCCATCACACCACTTGTATTCCATACTTTCTGTCTTCGACACGCCGTGCAAGCCTTGACCTTCCTCGAGATCTGCGGCGGGAACTGATTCTCACCATTCTCAGCCTCAGACCAGCTTCGTTTCGACATCTTGGCGGGCCGCGTCGTCAATTCCGACTCCATCTAAGTTGAAGAGTAATGTTTGGCGTCTGGTTGGCGCGTGCCGAATCTGGGGAAGTAGGCTAGGTTCTGCGGGGTTTATATAATCCGGGGCGGCGCTTCCGAGGTCCGAGACCAAGCATGATCTACTTTCCGAGAAGGTGACCTTGGTGATATCGGGGAGCTCGGGGGGACTACCCACCGATTTTATGCATCCGGAGCGGGTCGATAGGTCGGTGATGCGGCGTGGTACAGGCGGAACAGATCCACTTTTGCCGGCTACAATGGATTTGTGATATGCTTCACTTGGAATACGCTGGGTTGAGGCATTTGTAGGCGGAAGACTTATTTCCATTCACTACTTATTTCCGAGCATCTAGTTGTTGCCTTGGAGATATCTAGGCTTGTCTGGGTCAAATCCGACGAGACAATTGACGGTCTCGTTACCCTCACCACTATCATTGATCTGATCGCCCTTGGGTCCACGCCACTTTCCTGTCAACTTGATATGTCCATCCAAAGCATTGTTCAACGCATGTCCAACTTCAAGAGCCTCAGCTGCGCGAGTATGAGAGTAATACGTCAACAGGCTCTGAGCCGCCTTTCGCTCTCCCTGTTTGATCATGGTCAAGGCTGTCTTTTCCACCCAGCCTTCGACCTGGACGCGAGATGCGCTCTCGAAATTCTCAAACATCTTCGTCACGATGGGATGGTATTTCTTGGGGTCTGAGCACATGTAGTACAACACACGCTTGAAGATGCGGCCAGCAAACTCGGAAGCTTCTTGCAGTTGATAGTCCGGGTTGAGGAAGCTACTTGAAGCGCCGGTCGTCAAATATCGATGTTCGCCAAACTCTGGAGGGACGGACTGTACACCGAGCCACCATGGGACGAAGGGTGCAGCGACAGAAGTAGCCGGGGCGTTCCAAATTCGCAGCATATCCCGGTCAATTCCATCGTGTAGGCTGACAACTTGTCCGTAACCGGCTTCATCATCTGCTATGCGAGGATCACGTACTCTCTCCATCATTTTGGCTTCGGTCACAGGAACCATCGCAAGAGTAGCGTTTTCCAGAGCGGCCTGCGACATGAATTTGTAGCCTCCATCACGAGCCTTGTATCGAGGATCCTGGGGACCATACACGTCAAAGATGTTGAACGGTTTGCCGGAAGTCTTGTTCCACCAGCCCTGCTCTATAGCGAATGACACAATGTTGTCTGAGCCAGCATAATCGGGGTTGCTCTTAAAGTCGGTAGGAAAATCCTCGATGTATCCAGGGTAAAGGACCTTGACATCGTTCGGACCAAGACGCTGAGCAGCCCAGAGCTTCTTGCCGCCAGCCATCTCCCAAACAACCCAGCCCTCATCCTTATCAGCAATGAGGTGAGAGTTACCGCCATATGTGGCTTCGCCATACTTGGCCATCAAGTCTCCAATGATTTCAACGCCTTCACGAGCACTGCTAGCTCTCTCCATAACAATACGAGCAAAGTCGCTGTACTGTACACCACGCTGAGGATTCGGCGTCATTTCCAGCAACTCATCCCGATTATCAGCCCAGACATCACGAACCGTCACGCCCTTCTCATTCAAGCCACCGTTCGTCAACGGCGCAGGGAAACCCTCAAAGTCAGAGTACTCCATACTTATGTATCGAAACGTATGGTTCACTTGCGGAATCTGAATGAGCTCTCCAGGATACACAGCATCTTTGGTGACGCCAACAGTAATCGTCGAGTTGGGAGGATGGTCACGCGCCGGGAAGAGCTGAAGCCAATGGCTAGACACTTCTTCTCCAGTGCCTCCGACGATGACACTCCCATCTTGAGTGAGGTTCTTGCCAACGTAGAAGGCATAGCTCGCTGAGGCCGGACAGGCCAGCCAAAGCGTAGCCGCAATCGTAGCGTAGTTGAACATGATTCTTGCCGCGAGAAAAGGCACGATGAGGAAAAGAGCGCATGAGTAGTATCGTGGTTTACAAGTGTATCCATAGCTTCATGGTCTGCACGTGATCGCCGCTCAATTACTCAGTAGGGAAGCATGAAGCCGGCATTAGCTTGAACGCTGTCCGTAAACCGGCTTGGCGTGATGGAGTAGCCGGGTTCATGCTGGGAATTTGAATGGTAGGATTGAGCTAAAAGATGGAGTTGTAGAGTACTCCATATGATTGAGCTAAATAAATGGTGGAAGTGGATAGGTTGGCGGCCATTGTTATCTCGGGGAATAATGAATAATCTGGGCGCAGAACTGCTGGAGGAATAAGCTTACCATCGGCAAACTTCTACTGAGCATCATTTCGCCGACGACTGTGTTATCATTCGGCGTACACATCAGAATGCGATCTTCAAGGGTCTAATACAAATTCAAGGCAATGATCACTTGGGTACAAGGTAGAGATGATTGAATAAGTATTTATTCGTAAAGCAAAAACTCCAAGTGGCTTATAAATATGCCTTAATTAAATGCGCCGCCCATCATGAATCATTCGTTCCCTTTGTCCAGCAAAGTAAAGTATTTATGCGAAAACAGACTCAAGAACCAGCTCGAAATATCTCGATCGAGGTTGAGGTTGAGTTCGTTGGGTAGGTTGCGCCCGAGTTGTCGTCTCCCGGTTGTATTGACGGCTCAGCGAGCGGCCAGCAACTGTAGCGCCTCCAACGGTCAAGACGATGGGGAGGACCCTTGATGGTTTGTTAGAAAAAACAGGCGATTGGTTAATGTGTAGATACTGACTTGGGAGCGATGTGGGCGGAAGTGGCAGCAGGAAGCATTTTGATGGTTGTTAAGGTATGCTTAATTGTAGTGGTTTTGTTGAAGCGTTGATTGTAAAGTATCTTGTTTGGTCGTGTTCTCAATTGTGAGTGCTGATGATGAGATGCTGGACTGGAAATGAACCAACATTATATAATTATCGACAAAATGCTAGTTGTCCTCGTTTTCCGTCCTTGGCTGTGCAGCATCACACGTTATGACTGCCGGTGGTTCGATGATCACCATTTGGTGTGCCGTGACAATGACAAGAGCCGGGCCACCCATGTCGGGCATTATCGGGGGCCCGTAACTTGACCCCAGACTCGAAACTAAGGTATGGAGAAATACTCCGTAGCTTCGGCACAATACAATGCCGTTGTGATACAATCCTGAAAACACCATAATTGTTTCTAGAGTACTATATCGGCTCATTTACAGGTTTCATGGTCAAGATATGAAGTGTTTGTCGTGCAAAAGCTAAACTGCCAAGAGTTCAAAAACCGTGTGATTCTCAGCCAACGGCGCCCACCGATAGGCTCAGTCTTGTGACAGCACCTGTCTACGTCAGTTGCCTCACCCCCAAACTCTAGAACCAGCTGATGGAAGCCCAACACTTTACACCCCCGGGATCCGGGATATTCTCGCCTCGACTTTCCCCAGACCGGTGGTACATTTCCAGACGGTACCCTAAACTTACGAGGCTGTATGTGATGCTACACTATATCTTACAACTTCCCCGCATCTAGCATCTATCATCGCATGACTTTGGTGGTATTGTTCGAGGGGGTGTTGTATCATTGGTCGGTTTGCTTGCCGTGGGACTATCCGACCTGCTGAATCTGGCCAGTCTGGCTCTTTATAAGTCCTGAATGCCGTTTTGAGATGCATTGACGACTTCACATGTCTATGACGAAACATTTGTTTTATTCATCTCCGTGTTTTCTGCCTTTACATCTGGACGTTGTTTTCCGGAAGCTGAATATCGTATGTTTTCAACATCTCAACCAATATCGATACTACCTCATCACGAACAGCCTTGGCCCGAACATAACCGCCTCTGGATAGCCGGAGAGGGTAGATTTAAATCATATCAGATGCTACTTCATATCCTATCCTCCAAGGCAGTGCGCGGATAACCGACGATGCTTTTGGATGTTGAGAAATCCGGACAGAGTCGTTTTCTCATGCACTGTAACCTGCTCCGAACGCGAGATACTGAGCACAGAGTTGCTGAGGATAAATCAGAAGTAGCAGTGAAAGAACCAGATTGCAAGGCGGCATCATTCCTCCTCTTATCTAAAGTAACACTGTATCAAACTTAACAATCGAAAGGGAATACAAATAACCCAAGACACTGACATTTTAAAAGCCGTCATACTAGGAGGTTATAGAAGTTCATAGTAAGAAGATATGTTCAAATTAAAAAGCTTTTCTCGACTTGTTATAGCAGTGAGGTACAGGTACAGTATAACATCTATCACTATAAAGTAACACGCTGCCACTTAATTTAGTTATCCCTTAACCGATAAGCAGTGAAGAGATATAATTCAGCAGTTCTATCTGCTGTATAAATAAAAATAAAGGTCCAGTAGTGAGGAATTGCAAAATGACAAGACTGGGATTCGAACCCAGGCCCCTTTCGAGACTGCGAATCGTTACTAGTTCGAATCGAACCTGAACACAGCGCCTTAGACCGCTCGGCCATCTTGCCTTGAAGCTAATATGTTGAGGAAGTCGTATAACAAGGCCACACAAGCTAGAGTGCAGAGAACCGCTCGATGTTGTCAGACAGGCTGGCGTATCAAAGAGTTCAAATGATGAAGGGTATTTGCTAGCACTGGGATAAGGGAGTCTTCTCTTTCACTTGGTCCTTTTATGTGCACCATTGCATCCAATGAGCAACCCGATGGTACGCAAGCCAACCTTTTGTCAGGGTTGTGCAACACCAGGACCTCGTAAGGTCAATCGGAGCGTGTCCTAGAAGATAGATATGCAGTAGTCTCTTGGGGACAAAAGTATTGTGAAGTCGGGCAACGTCCCAAGTTGTTTGCTGTCCCTCACAAGACTATTACATCGAATAAGATATGGAGCTGCAGTCTTGACCAAGGTACCCTACAGGCCTGGCTACAGTTGGTGGTGGACAGAATAGCAACACAACTCTTATTGGTTCAGCTCTTGTTCTCTCTAAATATCGGATATGGTCTAATTGATACCATGATGTTTTATCTCTGCGTCAGCTATAAATAAATATTCACGATCTCATCCGGTTTCAGCGTTCGGAGCAGTTGGGAATAGCACACAGGGTGGGATGGCCAATCAACAAATGTCAACGAAACGGAAAATGCAGCTGAATAGCGACATCGCAATTCCATGGTAACCCCGCGGGATTCTGATGTGATGTCACTCGCCGTCGCGTTTATATCCTGAAGCCGATGACCCCACCTCAAATCCGGGCCGCCGATGGAGGGTCTCACGGGAGCCAAGCAAAGACGCAGGCTAAAAGATACCAGCTGCAAAAGCCCGGGATGACCGACTGCAAGTAAGAAAATCCTACTTGTTCAAGAATAGAGAATAAGACTCAGCTGCATGATTGCCCTTATCGACGCAATTCTCCTAAAGCAAGCTAGAAAACGCCCAAAAGCGTCAAAGCGGACCGATGACGGCAAAACCGGCTGCAAGATCAAGCTTGGCTCCTCGGTAGCTACGGAACATGAGGAACGACGTCATCATTCCAGCGAAAAACATAAAACACAACAGACGCGCATTCTACGCAACGCAGCTTTGGAGCAGCGAGCACAGCAATTGAGCGACATTCATCATGGCTACGAAACAGTCGGAAGTGCCTAACTTCACCATCAGCGATTATGTCAAGTTCTTTGGCGCAGGCGCCCTCGCTGCGACGTCTACTCACGGTGTAAGTGGCATGCTTCACATGCTCACAATCGAAAGCTGACAAGATACAGGCCGTCACGCCAATTGATGTCGTCAAGACACGAATCCAGGTCGACGATGCCTTGAAGGGATACAACATGCTCTCAGCCGGTCGCAGCATCGTCGCCAAGGAGGGTGCTTCGGCGCTACTGACTGGCTTCGGTCCAACTGCAGTGGGCTACCTCGTACAAGGCGGTGCCAAGTTCGCTGGCTACGAGTTCTTCAAGAAGAAGTACATCACTATGCTTGGAGGTCCTGAGAAGGCTGTCGATCACCGAACGGGCGTCTATCTCACTGCCAGTGCATCGGCCGAGTTCTTTGCTGATATTCTTCTGTGCCCGCTCGAGGCTACGCGAATTCGACTTGTTTCGCAGAGAGGATATGCCGATGGTTTACTTTCGGGTTTCACAAGAATGGCGCGTGAGGAAGGCTTCAGGGGCTTCTACTCTGGCTTTGTTCCTCTGCTGTTCAAACAGATTCCCTTTGCTGTCGGTCAATTCTCTGTTCATGAGGCTGTCAACGAGGTCATCTACCGTGCAATGGGCCCCGAGCGAAAGGAGAAGCTCACGCAGCTTGAGTCAACTGGAGTAGAACTTACGTCTGGTATCACCGCCGGTGCTGCTGCCGCCATTCTCTCTCACCCTGCCGATACCCTCTTATCAGCCATCAACAAGGGCGCTGGTGATAAGAGCCAGGGCGCGACAAGTCGCATGTTCCAACTTGCAAAAGAATTCGGACCCAAGCGATTACTCCTCACTGGACTGGGACCCCGTCTCGTCATGACATGTGGTCTCGTCGGCGCCCAATTCGTGGTGTACGCTCAATGCAAGGCTCTCACAGGAGCACCACCAAGCATTGAGATTCACAAAGAGGAGTCACTATGAGCGCTCATATAACGATTTAAAAACGGATAGGTTGGTTTTAGAAATGGCGTTGGGGCGATAGACTCTGGAATGAGATGTTTTAGAGCGAGTTCCGGTGTTAGACTTAATTTTAAGAAATGTTTAATTCATTGCTTGGCAACCACATTCTTGACGTGAATTCCTCAAGTTTCAGGGACCGTGCCTCTATTGAGCCGCTTATTGAGGTGCGGTTTTGGTGGGAGGATGATACGCATGGTCCAGATCTGGTCTAAGAGTGGCGGAGCTGTGGCGTTTGGGATGAGAAGAAGATGATGATGATGCCTGGGCAGTGAGAATAGGCAGAAGAATAAGTTCATGCCATAATTACAAAACAGCAGAAGGAAAACTAAAAACGTGATACTTTATGTTACATTGCAATGGAACTGGTCCATGAGATGTCCAATGTGGCGCAGCTAGGGCCGTGTGTCCTTAGCGGACTGATCCCCCCGGGCCCCCTTCTAGGCCACGCACCACCAGCCGCTCCAGTGCAGGTCCCCTATTTTTGTCAGGAACTTTGGGTGGTAGACTACCTCCCCAGTAGCGTTCAAGGCCACGCATCACCACGAGAGCATCCCAATCCCATCTCTTTGTTCCCTCCTTAAACCTTTTTCCGAACGTCCCAGCTTCTCCGAAAACCTTGGTCGATTACGCTGCATTTTCGAGGTACGATAATAAGAAACCGTTCTTCCTGACCAGCATAAGCTGTGCGACCTGCGCCGACAATCTTACGCTGGTACGAAAACCAAGCAGGCTTGCTTTGCATTCTTGATCCCCTTAGCCACCACGAATATAGACTTCCGCGTGGCAACCCCCGTCTCTGTCGCCGCCATTCAATCTTCGCTCTCTCAACATCGAAGCTGACCTCTCCGTTTGCTCCAGTTCTCATTCCGTTCGATAGCGCTTCTCTGGATGTGTTAAACAGCTTCTCGACCTCTCGCACCTCCCCTTGCGCTGCAAGGTTTCTTTTTCCTTTCGCGCATCATGAAGATTGCTTCGTTGTTAAGCCTCGCCGGCTTTACGGCTCTGGTTCATGGCTCCAGACCGGCACGAGATTACGCATTAAACGATTATTATGTCCTCCATCTCGATACGACAACGACGCCCGACCAAGTCGCTAGTAGACTCGGATTTGCCCACGAGGGCCAGCTTGGTGCGCTTGATGACCACCATGTTTTCCGTGCCCGCAAGGCCGAACACGATATTGTGAAGAGAGAAATCACAGAGAGAAAGAGAAGAAAGCGAGATCTGGGAGGTTCTGACCCAGTTGATGGTATTCTTTTGTCCAAGAAGCAACAAGCACGACAGCACCTGTTCAAGCGAGAGATTCCTTCACCGCCAAAAGGCTATGTTCCCCAACTCGGACGCCGCGAATCGCCTGTGGAAGCTCGAGACCTGATGAGCAAATACCAGGCGTCGATTATGAAGGAGCTGGACATTCAGGACCCCATCTTCAAGGAACAGTGGCATCTATTGAACCCCACCCAAGTCGGCCACGATGTCAATGTCACTGGCCTTTGGCTGGATGGTATCACCGGAAAGAACGTCACTGTGGCCGTGATTGACGACGGCCTTGATATGCATAGCGACGATCTCAAGCCCAACTACTTCGCTGCTGGCTCCTGGGACTTCAACGACAACGATCCCGAACCTGCTCCTGTTTTGGACGAGGACCGACACGGTACCCGCTGCGCTGGTGAAGTGGCAGCTGCTCGCAATGATGTCTGTGGTATTGGTGTCGCGTATGACTCCAAGGTCGCCGGTCTCCGAATTCTTAGCAAGCTCATCAGTGACGCCGACGAAGCGGAAGCCATGATGTACAAATACGACGACAACCATATCTACTCTTGCTCATGGGGTCCGTCTGATGATGGTCAAACGATGGAGGCACCTGATGTGGTTATTCGAAGAGCTATGCTCAAGGCTATTCAAAAGGGACGTCGTGGACTTGGTTCCATCTACGTTTTTGCCAGTGGTAATGGTGCCGGTCAGGGTGACAACTGCAACTTTGATGGATACACCAACTCGATCTACAGTATTACCATTGGTGCTGTTGACCGCACTGGACAACATCCTTACTACGCCGAAGAGTGTTCTGCTCAATTGGTTGTTACATACAGCAGTGGAAGTGGGGATGCTATTGTAGGTTCAATATTGCCTTTGTCTAAAACTTTTGACTAACTCATTCAGCACACAACCGATGTCGGAAAGAACAGCTGTTACAAGGCTCACGGTGGTACATCTGCTGCCGCGCCTCTTGCTGCCGGTATCTTTGCTCTGGCGCTTCAGGTTCGCCCTGAGCTCACATGGAGAGACTTGCAATACATCGCCATGGACACTGCCATTCCGATTGAAGGTGACGAGTCCAACCAGCAGAATACCACGATTGGCAAGAAGTTCAGCCACGTTTTCGGTTATGGAAAGATTGACTCTTGGGCTTTGGTCGAGCGAGCCAAGGATTGGCCGCTGGTCAAGCCACAGTCATGGTATTTCTCTCCTTGGGTTCATGTCAAGAAGTCGATCCCCGAGGGCCGAGATGGTTTGAGTGTGACGCTCGAAGTTACCGAGGACATGCTCAAGGGATCCAACCTCGTTCGTGTTGAGCACATCACTGTCACTATGAACGTCGAGCACACTCGGCGTGGTGACCTGAGCGTTGACTTGATCAGCCCTGACAATGTGGTCAGCCATCTTGCGGTCGCCCGACGGGGCGATGCAAAGGAGGAGGGCTACATTGACTGGACTTTTATGAGTGTTGCTCACTGGTACGTATTCTGTTAAACTTGATCTGCTGGTTCTAACTTTATATAGGGGTGAAAGTGGTGTCGGCAAGTGGACCATCGTCGTCCGTGACACTGAGAAGAACTCATTCAAGGGCAGCTTCACCGACTGGCGCCTGAAGCTGTGGGGTGAAGCTATTGACGCAGACAAGGCAACTCTGTTACCCATGCCCAACGCAGACGACGACAAGGACCACGACAAGGTTGTGTCTACCACAACAATTGCTGCTTCTACAACCTCAGCCCCTCCTGTCACCAAGCCTACTCTCATCGAACATCCTACCGACCATCCTGAACGACCCAACAAGCCCGCTCGACCTACAAACACCGAAGAGGAAAAGCCCTCAAGCACGCAAGAGTCTGCCGAGGAATCGACTACAGCTTCATCATCCTGGGTCTCTTGGCTCCCCACCTTCGGCGCCTCCAAGAAAGCACAGATCTGGATCTACGGCGCAGTCGGTCTCATCGCAGCCTTCTGCATCGGTCTAGGCATCTACTTCTGGATCGCCCGCCGTCGCCGTCTCCGCAACACTTCCCACAACAACTACGAATTCGAACTCATCGACGAAGAAGAGGCTGAAGGTCTCCGAGCCGGCGAAAAGGCCGCTGGCGGTAAGGCCCGCAGGACTCGTGGCGGAGAACTGTACGATGCTTTTGCTGAGGGCAGCGATGATGAGCAGTTCGAGGACTACAGAGATAACCGCGAGCAATCTCGTGATAGATTGGCTGGCGATGATACGCAGCATTACGCCGTGGGAGAAGACAGTGACAGCGATGAGGAGAGTGAGGAGGAGAGTAGTGATGATGAGAAGGGCGAGACAAGACCTTTGGGCGGGCGTTGATGCATGACTTGGGCATCGTAGCAAGCTATTTGGGTGCTTTTTTGCATGGATTGGCGGAGTTTGTGTGATTTGTCTTATCTATGTTGGTATATTGTGCTTTTGTCAATAGACCTTGGATGGCGTTTGGTCCAAAATGTCAAGACTGAAACATGAGGTGATTCTTGAATTAAACACCAATTCTTCAAAGTCATACTCACTCTTGAGACTCTACAATGCCCTTCGTTTATGAGTCCCGGCTGTGCTGTTGCCATGAATGTCTTTCTTCTAGACGAACTACTTCATCGTCCTCGTCATCGTCTAAACGACCTAAACGCCATATCCTAATAAACGCCGAATAGAACTTGAATCCCCCGCTTTCCTCTAGGCACTCGCGATACCCTCCTTCTCCATCTCCTGAATGTACTTTTCCCAAATGCTAGCAACCTCGCCGTAAAACTCAATATGCGCATCCGCAAGACCTCCCAGCTGGCTCTTCATCTCGATCCTCTTGATGCGCTCAAAATCAGCCATCTCCTTGACAACCTCATCGTCAAACATGTCGCTCGTCTTGCGAGCGCTCTCAACCTCATGGGTCAGCTCTTCAACGCGGAGCTCTAACTTGCGCGTGCGCTCACGACGTGCTTGCTCGTGATCTACGCCGCGCACGTCTTCGATCTTGGCGCGCAGAAAACTTCCGGCGCCGGAACCTCCGTGATGGCCGGACTGCAGTGTGTCGCGCTCTGTGGTGGATTTGTTGAGATATTCGGTGAGTTGTTCGTAGTCGAGCTGTTTCTGCTCGCGGGCTTTGAGGAGGTTCTTGAGGGCGATGGAGTAGGCCTGCATGTCGCGCAGTGACCCGAGGTAGTCTTGGTCGGTGAGGTCTTTGAGTTTTCGTAGGTGAGTCGCTGTGTCTTCGATGGAAGCGGAGAAGCCGTGGACTGCGGGTTCGACATGGGGTTCAAGCGGGATGAGCTTCTGGAACTGCTCAGCGAGATCTCGCAAGTCCACCTCCAAATCCGTCTCTCGCCTAGCAACCCGAGCAATAACCTTCTCAATATGTCCAAGATCGTCATCAAGCTTATCGCTCTTCTCCTTGACCTCAAGGAACCGACGATCCGGGCGGTGCAGCTTCGTAAACGCATTGATGAAGGTATCAGCAAAGTTATCAAATACCCCCGCAGATCCAGGATCACTCGCAGAGCTAGCTCGCGCACCGCGGCTGCGCATCGTAGCATTCCAATCAGGGCTCTCGAGGAACGTATGCAGGATCGGCGCGCGGCGCAGTGTAGGATGGAGAGAAAGTCGGTTTAGAAAGCGCTGGAGGGAGTGGGCGCGACGGATGGTAAAGTCAGAGCCGAAGCGGTCACCGCGGACATATTCCATACGTTGCTTATCAGGCAGAGGGGGCACGGCAGCGGCGGGATAGTCGCGAGTGAGTTGTTTGTAGAGGAATACGAAGTCTGTGAAGCGGCGGCGGACGGTTGTAGTTGAGCGCTGGAAGTCAGAGAATGTCGACTGCAATGGTTAGTATGAGCGCATGATATAGTGGTAGAGAGTACGTACGTTTGTGGTGATGAGATACGAGACAAAAGCATCCTTGGTGCCGTCATTTTCCTTGATGGGCGTTCCAACAGTGCACTCCAGGACCTCATTCCCCAGCGACGGGGCATCTATCTCCAGACCGGTGCCGGGCGCATTCATATCATGGCCTGGTTCTTCAGCGGGAGGAATAGTGCGGGATGTCTGCTCGTGGACGTGTTCGCTCCACGAGACGTTGGAGAAGTCGTCTTGTTGCTGTTCCATGGCCGTCATTGCGGGGCCGATGTGTAAGATGGCGGTTGCGTGCTTTCGATCAGGGCGAGGTGGAGGATTGGATGTTGTAGCGATGTGAGAGGAATGATAGTGAGGTGGCGTTGATTGAAAGTAGGTGGGCGGAGTTGACGGAAGTTGGGTTGGGTTGGCTTGACTTGAAGCTTGGTGGTGCTAAGTTAAGTGGTAGTTAGAGGTTAGGACGTGGGGAGCTGGGGTGGCGCAGGGACCACTGTGAGATAGAGAGGGGCTTCTGAGGTTGCAGCGATTGATGAATATCACTTCGTTGTCTATGCCAAAGATTATAGAAACTGGATCACACTGTTTATAAATAGACTCATTTCTGTAGGGAGCTCTTCTCAAATATGTTGACTCATCTTTTGTGGCTGAAGTCATATCTTGTCATCACCTTCACAAGTACCCCTCTATCAGGATCTACATTAGCAAAGACGATGACGCAGCTCAGCCAAGCCCAAGGGTCCGTCCCTCTCTCATAGGCATCAGTAGAACACCACTGGGGAATAAGTCAACTCACAATTGCAAGTGTTTATGGCAGATCAATTATATATACAAATAAAATCATTCAGTGGAATCTATTGCTTCCCGTCGAGAGTGGTCTATCCCAAACAAGTAATACTTAATCTTCGGTCCTCTCAAATGTCGGGGACCAGTTTTTGATACAGCAGCAAAGCGCCTTAATTCCCATCCCGCCTTGATGCCATACCAATCCATACAGTCATACATATGAAACACACACACACCAAGTCATGGTACATTGAGCCTCGAGCTCACTTCACTTCACTTCACCTCCTCTCGTCTACTTCTGCTCCTTGGACGATCCAGAGCTGGCGTTGATCTCCTGCTCTAGTGATGCAGCAGACTCAGCGGCCTTGGCCAACTCCATCTCGGCCTCGACCATCTCGCTGACTTGCTTCTTGCCGAGACCTTCAGCCTCAGCCTGAGCGAGTCTCTCCTCCTTCTCATCGATATCGTCTGTGTCTCGGGGAGTGGCGAAACCGGAGCTTTGACTAGCTTGGTCCTGCTCTGCCTCGTCCTCAATAAGATCCTGCTGCTCCTTGATGACCTCGAGTCGCTGCTTGTTAGTGGCAGCACCCTCGGCGCTGTGTACCTCAAGCTCGATCTCGTGGTACAGCTCCTCGGGAATAGCGGACATGACACCGATGAGAGCATCAACCTGGTTGTAACCTTCACCTGAGCCCTGTCCGTACATATAGGCGTTGCTCAGGACGAGAAGTGTTGAGGGAACACCCTCCTTGAGTCGGAGATCGAGCCAAGTCTGAAGGTCTCCTCGCATGCGGGCGGGGGAGACACTGTGTGTTCGGATACCACGAGCAGCACAAGCAGCCTGAAGCTCGGCAACAGTCAGACTGTCAACACCCTCATAGCTGATGGCCTTGTCGTCGCGCTTGATCTGTCGCATGCGGTGACGAATCTGATATCGGAGCATCATGTCCGTACCGAATGTGTTGAGGTTCATGTACTTGCACATAGAGACGAGCTGAGGTCGTGACAAGTTGTCGAGGGTCAAATCATCGCGGAAGGCCTTGCAGACCTTGATTACATCCTCGGCTGTGGGTGTCTCGCCGGTGGCGCGAACTTTGCGGAAGAAGTTGGAGAACTCTTCTTTTTGTGTTGTTGCTTGACTCACTGGCAAGCCAGACTCGCCGAGTGTTTGTCTTAAGAATTGGCTGACTTCCTTGCGTGTGGATCGGAGAAGTGTGGCCTTGGCCTCCTTTGACTTTTGTCCCTCGAATGTGCTGGGGAGCATGTTGGGGAAGAGCTTGAGGGCAAGAGGCAGAAGTGCCTCACCAAGAGGAACGATAATGAAGACGGAGAAGGGCACTAAACGACCAAGATCCTGGACTGTTCGCTGAAGTTGCTTGTTCTCACGTCGGGTGAGCTCGTATCCGGCAGCCATCTTGAGGGCCAATCGCCAGCTGATCTTGACCTCAGCGACGAGGAGCTTCGATCCATCCCAGTAGTGGTGAGCCTCCTTCTTGACCTTCTCCCAGAGAGTAAGTTTCTTCTCCTCCTTGGCCTTCCGAGCAGCATCGCCCTTCTCCATCACACCATCCTTGGTGGCAACAACTTCTGTGTCAGCCTTGGCTGCGGCAGAGGCGTCGGCGGGCTTCAACAAAGCAGCGTCCTTGGTGTTCGGGTCAAGCTTCTTGTCCTCCTTCTTAGCAACAACAGAGCCTGTGGAATCCTTGGGAAGCGGCTTCTTAGCCTGCTCGGCATTGAATCCCGGGGGCGGGCCAGAAGAACTGGGGTCGTGTCGGTGATGATCGGTACTCATCGATCGAGGGATCAACAGAGCAATGGCAGGGACTTTGATGTTACGACTGACGTGGCGACCGAGGAGGGCAGGAGTAACACCTCGTGAGAGAGCTCGGGCTTTGGTGAGAGGTTAGCAGGGGACGTAAACGACACCTCATCAAAAGGGCGATGCTCACCATTTCCCATCAAAGGGTTCCGGGCAACCGCCCGGCGAGCGACATTGGAGGAAGCGCTCATTGCGAGCAGGAGTCGGGAGTAGAGGGAGGATCAGATGTGGCGGATAGGGTGTAGAGTATAATTTCGTAATCTCGGCGCAACGTATCGATATCAAGGGACCAAAATGGTACAGCAGAACAGAAGAGAGTGAGATAAGTTGAAGTCGGAGATAATGAAGAAAAGAGACGGAGGGGATGCAAAGTCGAGATTCTCCAAGAGCCCGCTAATGGCGAAAGGGTGTGGTGATGTACAGACAAGCCGTACAATAATGGAATAGCAGTGCTCGTGGTGATGGGATTGGATCAATGGACGAGCGCAGAGCAGGCTAGCTCCGTCTTCCCGCCGACCGGGGTTCGCCGCATTCGGGGCGGACTATCTATTATTCCGGAAGGGCTTACAGCGAATGCATCCAATCCCTGCGCTCTGCTTGCGATTTACAGGGGGCTTGCGTCAACAGAATCTAGAAGAAACAGTGCATCACGTGATGGACGGTAGTGCCGAGTGTATCCTTTTGTTGGGAGAGGGAGAAGTTCTTTTCAATTCCCCCTCCCCTGCATGTGACAGGTCTCAACGGATGGATAAAGCCCGCTCTTATCTCCGCTGGAGATGCTCGAATTTACCGCAAATGTTTAGCCGAGTATGTGTGATGTGATGTGGTCTGTACGATATTGGCAGTAGAAAGGGCCTCAATTGCTTGAGTTGCAGTATGAGTTGGCAGGTCAGCATTGGCCAGTCACTTCGGAGATTATGAAACATAGGCTCAGACGCTTAGAACTGTTTCCATTTACGTTTGATTAGTTTCAGTATTTCCGGGCCATTTAACCTGCATTCATTAGCCAAGACAGTCTCACTCTGTGTTTACTGCCAGACATGGCTCAAGTCTGATGCGTTATTGATTTGTTCTTGACAAACAGAATGTCAATTGATTGACGGTAAGAGTGCTATCCATCATCAATTGATAAGAAAATGTTTGTAGTTGCTGTACCACAGCCACTAAACCCAGCCTTCACTGTGACTGTCACTCACTACTCAGACATCAATGCATCATCAAACAATCATGTATCCGCAAACACTTCATTTTAATTACAGCCCCTTTATCGGGCTAAAGCTATGTCATCATCTCATGGCCACCGACTATAAATCATCACACGTATCCTTATACCTCAATCCATGTCCAAACTTAAACAAGGCCTCCACATCAAAAGGCACGTCCTCTTTCTGCGCATCAGCAGCCTCCTGAGACACGGGCAGATCAAAAGGCAATCTTCCCTCAGGACCCCAACCATCTGTTCCAAAGACAACATCCAAGAATGCATCGTGGCTGCTACCGTAGCTACCGAACAGCGCAACAGCCTGCTCAGCGACTTCAGGTACCGCGGCGGGTCGGTTGAGTCTGATGTCCACGACAGTTGGGAGCGTCACGTAGATCTTGGCCTGGCGAGCCTTTTCGGTCGTGTTGAACTCGAGACTGCCGTTGTTGATCATGGCGGGAAGACCAGGTGCCGTGGTAGGCTTGAAGGGTGAGGCCAAGCGGAGGAGTGCGTAGTCTGCGTCCTCTGGGCTCTCGACGACGCTGAGATTGCGGGATTCCATGACTACACGTTCAATTCCCTCGATGTAGAACTTGGCGTTGAGAGCGGACAGGTGAAGAGGCAGGACATCGTCCTTGTTGGTAAGGAGAGTGAATGCGCGGCGCTGTGTCTCGTTTCCAAGACGGCTGAAGTAGTCGTTTCCAGCAATGCGCTCAGCCTTGTCGACATCAACGAAGGGGTTATCGAAAAGACCCAGCTCAAACTTCTCCTTCATAAGCTTGCGAACAGACTCGTCAATGCGGGCTTCTGAGATGAGACCCTTGTTGACGAGCTCAATGATAAGTTCAGGCTTGGTCTCGCCACCAAAGATATCACATCCAGCTTCGAGAACGCGACGGGCACGCTCAAGCTCAGTCTGGTCTTCAAGACCCCAGAATCGGGTGGTGACGATACCCCAGTCGGTGACGACAATGCCGTCGAAGCCAAGCTCTTTCTTGAGGAGATCATTGACAACGCCTTTGTTGAAGCCAAAGGCGACTTCTTCCCATGAGGTGTTGATAGGACGAGAGTAATAGGGCATCATTTGACGGGTACCAGCTGCGATGGCTGCCTTGAAGGGGATCAAATGGTAGTCTCTGTTGTTGCCAGGGTAAGTCTGGTTCTTGCCCTACACCGCGACGTCAAAAACTGTTCTACCATCAAACATGATCTTACTTACCCAGGGAAAGTGAGAGTCCTCTCCATCCTCCATTGGACCACCACCGGGGAAATGCTTCGTGGTCGCGACAACCGAGTTGGGGCCGATCTTGTCACCCTGAAGACCCTTGATGTACTCAACCATCAAGGCACTGGTGAGGTTGGCATCCTCTCCCATAGTACCAGTAATGCGTCCCCAACGAGGCTCAGTAGCTAGATCGACTTGAGGGTGGAGTGCCTGTCGAATGCCAACAGCGACGTACTCCTCACGTGCGATCTCAGCGAACTGACGGACCAGCTCTGGGGATCGCAGCGCAGCGAGACCAAGAGGCTCAGTCCATCGAGAGAAACCCTGTGCTACGACACTGACTGCATTCTCGTCTGTCCACCTGTGCTGCGGATCACTGCTAATTGTGACTAACAAGTCGTCAGTATGCTTGGGAGTTGAAGGAGTCTCAATATCTTCAAAGCATTAGTACTCACTGGGGATACCAAGGGGTGTGCTCATAGCCAGCCTCTGTAGCTTATTATACCAATTTGCGACACCTCGAACATCATTGACACCGCCGCTGAGAACGTAGTGAGTGATACGCTTGCCGGTGACGAACTCCTCAATGGTCTCATCAAAGGTGTTGTTGACCACCACGGTGCGGCCGTGAAACATCTGGCCTGCCTTGTCCTCGAGGGACATACGGGACATGAGGTCATCAACACTCTTGTCAAGACATAGAGTCTTGTTTCTGTAAGGAGGATTGGCATCTTGTCGAACGGTTGGGTTAGCTATGCTCAAAGAGACGCCCCCAAGAAGGAGAAGATTGGACCACATGGTGAAGGTGTAGAAGACAGATAGGTAGAAGTCCAAGTCTACGAACTGACTGGTCCTATACAAACTTCCGGTCGATCAATTCATCTTATATACACTCACTCTTCGTCAACATCTCTCCATATCCCGAAGTCTTAGCAGACCCGAGGTCATTCACTTACACTCTTACCATCTTGGCCATCGCAAACTTCATCATCATCAACTTGATTCGGACCGACCTTTTGAATCCTTGCTTCTCCAGTCTAACCTCACAGCACAAAATATTGAGCATCGGGAGCTATATAAGTCAAGTCCGGAACTTACAAACCCAGCTATCGACACTAATCCGACCCAAGCGCAGCTCATTGCGATACAGTTTGTCAAACGAGAAGACCATATGAGAAGGCCGATCCCCAAAATGCCAAAAATATAGCCCGATGAAAAACCTGGTGGTCCATGACTAAACACGCCGTGATTCTCATGATGTAAGGTCCAACGCGGGGATAATCTGGGAACGGCGCAGGCTATAAACCGTTTCAAACATGCGGGGAGCCCATGGAAGTTTTCGGCCCTTTTAGCAGACTTGCAAATCCCATGACGGTCAAGAACAGAATCATGCGTCTTGTACCGAATGTCTGGGTGCTTGTACGATGGAGGTGTCACCGGTAGTGGGTGTACTCGTCTGCCAAGACTGAGATGTCGGATAACATCCGGGAGACTTCAAGGCGTGAGAATATTATTGCTGGAGGAATAGAGAATGTTAGCCGTGAGGATGGTGGTCCACATCCCGATGGTTTGTTAGTCAATGGGGATATAAATCCGCTGATCTCGTATGGATGCAACACCCCACGATTGAATGCTCGGGAAACATGCTTAGTAAGGGTTTGCCTAAGATTATCTATTTTAGTAGTTATAGTAGTAATTTATTTTTATAACTAAATAACATTAAAGTTAATACTATTATTAAAATTATTATCTATATTTTAGTTATTATTTCTAGCAGCTAGAACAATATTAGGTATAGTATACTGCTAGGTAGGGTTAATATAGGTAGCTATTACGTTTATATTACTTAGTATAAATATAGTATATTCTAAATAAAAGCTATTAATATATAATAGTTAGGGTTTTAAATAGGGAAACTAGTCTATACTAGGTTTATATTTATAGATTATATAGGGCATTTATACTAAGTATAT
>LTDI01000578.1:0-26976 GCA_001654545.1 Fusarium agapanthi
CCCTCACCCCCCTCCCCTCTTCTCTCTTCCTTGTCTCAGGTAATAATACATTACCTTCAAAATGTCAAGATCTTCAATGTCACCCACCGAGGAGAACATCAACACCAGCAGCAACAACAACAACAATAATAATAATCCTCCCACTAGCACCCGCGGCAGACGACGCTCTCACCACGCCTGTCTGACTTGCAGGTTGGCAAACACCACACACACTGCGATGTCGCGTCTATCACAGCTGTACTGATTTGAGAAACCCAGACGAAAGAAGACCCGTTGCCCAGGCGAGAAGCCAGCATGCTCCAGCTGCGTCCGCCTCAAACAGTCGTGCTCCTATCCCCCGGCCATCAGGCCCTCTCAGAGCGGTCCTTCGGTACGTTGTGCATGGGGTTTTGCACACGCAAAATAAACATAACTTGACGATTTTAACTAGGAGGAGAGATTGGCCCATCTGGAGGAGAAGCTTGACTTTCTGCTCAACGGAAGCTTGTAAGTCTTTTTTTGTTATCTCTGACGCTGACTTACAGTGGGAGGGGTTCTAACTTTTTGGGGCGTTTGCAGGCCTACGTCACAACAAAAACAGAACCAACACCACCAGCAGAACCATCACCAACAGCAACAGCTCGATTCGGCGCTCGAAGAAACGACAGACACGTCAGAAAAGTCATACTCGGGCGTGCGCAACACGCGCGAGCATAGTTACCCTACAAGCCATCCCTCAGTAAAGTCCGAATCCGAGAACTCGTCTCTGCGACCGAGCCATTCCGATATCGCTGTTGGTATCGCGTTGTACTTTGAGTACTGCCACCGACAGCCAATATGGTGTTTTGAGCGCGACGAGGTCAGGGACTTTGGGTCTATGCACGATGAGCTTGCTTGCAGCATTCTTGCCTTGACGTTGCGATTCTCTGAGAATGGGGATCAGGCAAAGTTGTACGCCAACAATGCAAAGAGTCTCATCATGCTGAGGATCGCCAATGGGACGGTAGATCTTGCGACGCTGGAGAGTCTCTGTCTTCTCTCTTACTCCTCCTTCATTGGTATGTTTGAACTATTTTTATTGTCGCGACATGTGAACTAACATTTCTAGACGGAAACGTTCACCTTGGCCAATTCCACCTCGGCCTTGCGCATCAATTGTGTCGCTCTGCGATGCTGGACGTCGACTCGGTTTACGGCATGCAAGATCCCATGTCAGACCGCAAGAAGAGGCTATTCTGGAGTCTACAGATGCTTGAGCAATCTTACGGCCGACAAGAAGGTCTTTTAAGCGTACCGACAGAGATCTGGCGCCCGGCCTACTCCACTACTCGAGGCTCAATGTCAGATCACGATCCACGAGCGCCCAAGCTTCCCAGAGATGACCTCGGTTGCCAACACCAGAATGAACCTGGCATCTGGAATACCAGCGTTCACCTTGGATGGGTCTGGAGTCAAGTGCGAAAATACGTCTCTGATTGCGCGCACAACAACATCAAGGAGCCTTGGCGACATGACTCGATGTACGCCAAAGTCCTCGCCGACTTTATGGAGACAGAGAACAAGATACCCATGTGCCATCGCTACGACACTGTCAAATTCTACGAGCGTAAGGTCGAGGACCTGAAGATACATCGCGATTATTGGGCGCCGTGGTTAAAGGAGCAGTTCACATACCACGTCATTCCGACCGTATTGAATCATCCTTTCTTGTACATCGTGGGAGCGCAGCACAACCCAAACCTCGCCATCCCAAACACTTTTTGGAGGCGATCGTCAGAATTGGCACTTCTGCATTCTACATGGATCGTTCGCATGATCGACATGGTCGTCGATAAGCAAGTACCGCTTGCAGATCCTTTCTTCGGCCACGTCGCTGCCATTGCGGCGACGGTGCACCTGTACTACTGCTGCGCTGCGGCGGCGCGATTGAAGCACAAGTCCAACACGGACTTTGCCAAGTGCAGGCGATTTTTGAAGAACTTTATTCCCACTTCAGCAGCTTGCAGAGCATTGGTATGTATATATTTTTCTAGCTATCGCATGAGTTTGCACTAACAATTGACAGGACCGCAACCTTGACAAGATGACGCGCATCGCTGCAGGTACATCTGATAGCATGGACGTTGAAGACTGGATGCCCTCAAAGATCTACCTCAGCGTCCCTCTCATGTGGAAGATTCTCCAGTTCAACACCTTTGCAGACTCTCACGAGCTCCCAACAGCTGGACTTCTCAACCAATCCCTCGTCCCAAACACCACCAACGAGGATGCAAATGAGAACATCACGCTGGAGATCATCGTCGCCAGCGCACCCGAGATCACAATCAACACTGCAGACGGCGGCCAAGAAGCGCCAACGGCATCTTACAAGGCCCCGCTCTCGTCGCAGGGTCCAGACTCTGCGCGCGACACTGTCTACGACGAGGTACCAGTGGACGATAACTTGACGCTATGCACCACGCCATGGCTCTACGCGGACTCGTCGCAGTTCGTCAACATTGCCGACATGGGCTGCGATGACCCCCAACCTGCCCTGAGCGAGAGCAGAGGGCCTGCATGGTGGGAGGGTGAAAACTTTAGTAATATCATGTTTAATCACTTTTAGGAGTATGGGAAATGGATCTTGGGTATGGACGGACAAAAAGGCTAGGGTTGGGTAGTGGAGATGTGCAGCAGAGACATACATACAGTAGGGTATTCTCTTGCTTAATTGAGACGTCTAGAAGACTGGGCGTATTACCTTCTCCCGTCATTCCATGCATAACGAGACTTGTCATTCCCTGTTTTAGATCAGCGGTGCCTTGTCTCCCGAATCCTTCTCTCCAAATCCCAGTTACATACAGAGCAAACAAAAACAGGGCGGCGTTGCAGGTCTTCTCTCCACAATGACAGAAGCCGCGCATCATCCATCTCCAAGCCCCGTCAGTGAGTGAGTGTTGACTACGAATGTCCCCCTGCTCGCTCTCCGATGAGCGTCTCGATTTGGGGGGCCGGGGTAGCCGAAACCGGGCAGATTTCCTGGGGAAGACACCGACCGAAGCAAAAAAGTTGAAAATGCGGGGGAGAGAAGGTTACCGGAGATGGAGAAGACGCTAGATATGCACAGTGTGTCCCTCCCTAGCCAAGGTGAGAGACTGAGTGGATGAGAAAGTGTCGAGGGGTGGGGACCGTGCTTGACTACCTACTTTTTTGCTTAAAGAGAAGCAAAACAAAGAGTCTCCTCCCGCGGGTTCAGTATTTCTATGTGTCAACATGTCTCCATAAGATGAAACCGGGCGTCTACACAACCTGGGGTAAACCGGGGAAGTCGGGATATATTTCAGGGCTCCGTCGCGGGGGAGTTGACAGATAGGCTAATTTGGCGATATTGGGAGAGCGAGGCGGGTCAGTCGGACAGTCTAGATTTTCATCTGACGATGCACAGTTTTTGGTGTTGAGTCTAGCTTCATGGCGCAATGCACATCAGAAACCCTCCCTCCCTCACCTGAGTCGGGTTTCGTCTCACCGCTCCACTTGGGCATGCCACGACACGACATGGCGGTTGAATATTCGTATCCTCTTGGCAAATGTGGTCTTCATTCATAGGTCGAGTGTCTAACTAACTACTCGGTTCCATCGGCTGCAGAGGGAGGCCGGAATTCCAGGGTCGACACCCTCTCTGGAATGGGAAATTTGGTACGCCAATGGGGCATCATGCGATTCAACGTGCCTGGCAACCGAATAAGCCAGGCTTTTCTGACTGTGAAGATGATTGGCTTCGTCGGACAACCTTTTGGAACGCCTGTTATTATTATTATTATTACCGGTTATTTCCCCTTCCTTGACCCATCGTGAACTCAATTGGAGTCGCCTCAATTGGGTTAATCCTGAGGAAACACGGCACGAAGAGCCTATCGAGAGAGGGGAAGAGTCACAAAGGTAATAACACCAAAATGCCGTTCATTGAAATGAGCGGTAAGAATGACTACCGATGACAGCTCGACGATAACAAATGCGCTTCGTGTCGCTCTCAATTGGTGTAGAAATATAGCAGGGAGGGGGTCTCAATGCCACGAGATTGCACAGGCGAAGCACCAACGCCACTCGCGAAATGAAGGCATCGTGAAATGTGACTCTCCCGCAAAAGGTCCCATGACCAATTTTCTCGGGGTGTTTTTGATTTGCTCTTAACTTGCAAGGGTAAAAATAGCCTTTCCTCGTCGCTATGACAAGTCCGTGGCAGTCCAGCTGATTGCCATTCCCCCTCCCCATGGCAGAACCCTCATGCAACCCCAACCGAGCGGCGTCTACCTACCTGTTTAACCTTTTCCATTGAGCATGGGTCATTGACGCCTCGATAGTGGCCGTTCCTCGCCTGCAAGATCCGACATCGCGCGTTCTGTTCTCTATCTCGTTTCGTTATCACGCGTCCTATCATCCATAGCACAGGGTCGGCCGGCACTTGATGCCCGGTCCAAGACCAAAATAGATCTAGACTCGTCCCGTTATCTCTGCTCCCCCGCATGCCAGGCCCGGAAAACCCAACACCATAAACACACGCCCTCCACCTCTGAACGGCGCCGCATCTCGATGCCGATCACGTGAGCGCTCCCGCAACCGGAGGTTCTCATGTT
The DNA here is from genome assembly GCA_001654545.1 of Fusarium agapanthi. Taxonomy (NCBI): domain Eukaryota; kingdom Fungi; phylum Ascomycota; class Sordariomycetes; order Hypocreales; family Nectriaceae; genus Fusarium; species Fusarium agapanthi. The sequence goes on from LTDI01000578.1 coordinate 4,593, forward strand.
AGTTGCTCTTATCGTAACCATGACATAGTGACAAGATACTTTTGAGGATGATCTCGGTGAGGAGGAGTGCGGAGTCGAAGATTGTTGATAGAAAGATATATTTCGACTAGAACCTTTGATCTTTGCCAATAGAAGCTTCTGTGTTAGAAACCATTCTCATCCCATTCTCCTTTTCCATCTCATACTTTACCTACATCACCTAATAGCAGAAATGGCACCCTCACCGCGGGTACTCATCATTGGCGCTGGCATCGTCGGGGTCAACGTTGCTGATGAGCTGGTCTCTCGCGGCTGGACCGACATTACGGTCCTGGACCAGGGACCTCTGGACATGCCTGGTGGCTCAACATCTCACGCCCCTGGCCTTGTATTCCAGACAAACACATCAAAGACTCTCAGCAAGATGGCCACATACACAGTTGAGAAGCTACTATCACTAGGCTGTTTCAACCAAGTCGGTGGTTTAGAAATCGCTACTACTCCTGCACGACTGGAGGAGCTCAGGCGAAAAAGGGGATATGCTTACTCTTGGGGCATAGAGGCGAATCTCATCAGCCCTGAGAAGTGTCTCGAGTTGTACCCTTTGCTGGATAAGAGCAAGGTACTTGGTGGTCTTCACATTCCTACTGATGGTCTTGCACTGGCTCGTCCCGCTCAAGCGAAGCTTATTGAGCGAACACGAGCAGCTGGTGTCAAGTATCACGGGTCTACAGTGGTCACATCCATCGACCACCACGACGGCCACGTCTCAGCTGTCCACACAAAGAATGGAACTTTTGAGGCTGATATCGTCATCTCGTGTGCTGGATTCTGGGGTGTTGAGATTGGAGCCATGGTTGGCTTGCCTGTTCCCCTGACACCAATGGCTCACCAATACGTGCACACAAAGTCAGTTCCCTGCCAGAAGGGCAAGAATGAGGAGCCTAACGGTGCCAAACTCCCTATCCTCCGTCACCAGGATCAAGATCTTTACTACCGTGAGCACGGCGATCACATCGGTATTGGATTCTACGGCCATCGCCCAATGCCCGTTGTTGCAGCCTCGCTTGGCGAGACACCTAAGAACGTCGATTCCCGAAACATGCCATCCAGCCTCCAGTTCACGCCCAAGGACTTCGCACCAGGTTGGGAGTTGTCGAAGGAGATCCTTCCTGCTCTCCGAGAAACCGAGATTGATCACGGTTTCAACGGTATCATGTCTTTCACCCCGGACGGTGGCCCTCTCGTCGGCCAGGCCCCCAACTTTGACAACTTCTACGTGGCTGAGGCTGTCTGGGTCACACAATCTGCTGGTGTCGGTAAGGCACTTGCTGAGCTTCTCACTACGGGCCGATCTGAGATCGACCTCTCTGAGTGTGACATCTCTCGCTTTGAGCAAGTTCAACTTTCACCTGCCTACGTCGCCGAAACAACATCTACACAGTTCGTCGAAGTCTACGATATCCTCCACCCTCTCCAGCCCAAGGAGTCACCCCGCAACCTCCGAGTGAGCCCCTTCCACCAACGCCAGCAGGAGCTCGGCGCCTACTTCCTCGAGGCTGGTGGTTGGGAGCGCCCTCACCACTTTGAAGCGAACGAGAAGCTGCTCAAGGACTTGCCTGAGGCTTGGAAGCCTGTTGAGCGAGATGCTTGGTCTTCTCGATACTACTCTGCTGTTTCGGCGGCTGAGGCCTGGAGGACGAGAACTGCCGTCGCTTTGTATGATCAGACTCCTATTAGACGGCTGGAGATCACTGGTCCTGGTGCTGCTGAGCTGCTCCAGCGCTTGACGACCGGTAACGTTGCTGGAAAGGTTGGCAAGGTGACATTTACACTACTCTTGGATTCTCATGGTGGTATCAAGAGCGACATCTTCGTCGCCAGACTCGGAGAGGATCTCTTCCATCTCGGTGTCAACGGTCCTGTCGATCTTCACTACTTCACCCGCGAAGCCAAGGTCCAGACCAAGGCAAGCCCTCACCGAGCAGTCCAGGTCCGCGACATCACCGGTGGCCTCGCTGCCGTTGGAGTATGGGGTCCCCGTTCAAAGGATCTCATCAAGCTCGTCAGCAAGGACGACTTCTCCGACCGAGCCCTTCCTTACCTGAGCGTCAAGAAGGCTGAGATCTCTGGCATTCCCGTCATTGCTACCAACTTCTCATACATTGGCGAGGAAGGCTGGGAGATCTACACGACTGCCGAAAATGGTCTGCGGCTCTGGGATGCTCTCTGGCAGGGTGGCCAGCCTTATGGAGTCATTGCTGCTGGCCGAAGCACCTTCAATGCTCTCCGCATTGAGAAGGGCTTCCGATCTTGGGGTACTGACATGACCTCTGAGTACGACCCTTACGAGGCTGGACTTGAGTTTGCTCTCCAGCCAGGCAAGGATGGCTATGTCGGCTACAACGCTCTCAGGGGCCGTTCGAGCGAGAAGGTGTCTCGCCGCATTCGCGGTCTCACCATTGACGATGGCCGCTCCGTCATCCTCGGCAAGGAGCCAGTGTTCGTCAAGGGCCGTGCCGTTGGCTACGTGACAAGCGCAGCATTCGGATACAGCGTTCGCAAGCCCATCGCCTACGCATACCTACCCAAGGAAGTCCTTGAGGGCGACAAGGTAGAGATTGAGTACTTCGGCAAGCGCATCAAGGCCACCGTTACATCTCTACCCTTTTACCAGCCCGAGAAGAGCGCATATGGCCAGACCTCAGAGGCCAGCTTCTCTGCTCGTCTCTAGATTATGAACTTTACGATTTCCTTTGTCAATGGGTGTTTCACTTTGTTTCCGCGACTGGAAGAGGGTTTTGTGATGCTGGAATTCCTAGATGGCGGAGAAGTCATGTTATGGGAAAAGTCTTAATAAGCAGCTCACTCTTGCATAATGAGCGATGATTTCTACTAGATGTTAATGAACCATGTCTTACAAGTCATCTCACTTTGTTCTCGGTGACTCTGCTACCATTTTGTGTTATTTGTAAGTCGGCATTGAGTCTTTCCGTGAGCTGTCTTGGCTGACAAGGATAGTGATCCCAGCTGCCGTTTGTGGAACATCCCAGCGGACATGACAGGTCGCGATGCAAGGGCTAGCAGAAAGGAAAGAGGAATAGTTCGATTCATAACGTTGCTTCTCAGTTTGCTTATCAATTCGTCTTGATTCAGAATTGGATAGCAATGGTCTTATAAGTCATGCCACAACGAATCATTAGCTCACCAGCTCAACTGTATCTGAGATTCAAGAGACAGTCCTTCGATAGTAGAGGAGATGACTAAAATGCGGGCTTTCGTGACGGATGGCAAAGGAAGCGGGACTGTGCAGTTGATTCCTCGTCCAAGCCCACAAGAAGGAGAAATTCTTGTCAAGATCCACTACGCGGCTCTGAACCCTGGTGATTGGAAACTCGTTGAAGGCGATGTGTTGGATGGACCAGCACAGCCGAGTCTCATTGCAGGTTGTGACTTCGCTGGCACTATCGAAGACCCCAACGGTTCAGACTGGAAGAAAGGCCAGAGAGTTGGCGCCTGGGTTCATGGCGCAACCTTCGAAAGTATCGGATCTTTTGCGGAGTACATAAATATCGAAGCATCACTCGTATTTGCGGTGCCCGACAACATCAGCTTACAGCAGGCATCGACTATCTCACTTGCGTTTGCGACGGCCACGCGAGCTATGTATCAGCACTTGTCGTTACCTGAGCCCTACCAGTCTGAAGAAGACGGAGTAGACTTTCTGGTGTACGGTGCTTCCACGAGCGTTGGCCTGTATGCTCTTTAACTTGGAAAGCACAGTGGTCTTCGTGTCATTGCAGTGGCTTCGTCTAAGAACCATGACCTCCTCAAACGGCTGGGTGCCGAGGTCACGATCGACTACCACGATGAAGATTGGGTTGAACGTGTCATAGAGACTACCAGAGGGAAATTGAGACATGCACTCGATAACATTGCAGATGGAGGTTCCCCAGAGAAAGTAGCCCGTTGCCTGGCTCACAGCGCAGGATCTCAGCTGATTGCTCTATCGCCATTCAACAAAGAGTCTCTTCACGCTGTCAATCCATCTGTCAAAGCCGAGTCCATGCTCGCTTTTACTGTCTTTGGCAGGGCGTTGGGCGAGGAATACACCGTGTTTGATAATACAGGCCCCGAGACGCCAAACGAGAAAAGAGCTTGGGAGAAATACCTACGACTAGTAACGGGGATGCTGGAGAAGGGCGACCTTGAGGCAAACCCTGTGGTAGAAGTTGGAACTCTGGAAGACGTTACTGAGGCCTTTCGGTTGAGAGAGAAGGGCAGCTGTCGGCTGAGAAGGCCGTTCTGAGGGTTAACGCGGAACTTGGAAGGGATGGGTAGAAGTGACACGAATGAGCACGGAATGGCAATGCGTCCACATGAACATTATTATTAAAGCTATTGATGACTGTCCGATCATCACGGAAATTCCAATTAATCGACGTTGTTTCCGCTAGCCAAGCTAGGAGAGGAAAGAAAACTCAGGACCTTGACCCTAAGCGATAAGAATATTTAGGTAAATCTAGCCTAAGCTTAGGAGATTCCTTACTAGGTTTATTTTAATACCTTATATTAAGGTCTAATTTTTTCTTGCTCCCTGAGGCCAAGACATGTTTCCTTCACTGAATGGCGCTTCCGCTGGTGCGGAATACTCGCCTACCTGCTGTTTGCGCTATAGCAGATAGTAACTTATCAGAGACCCGATAAGGCGCTATTTGTTAGTGTACTACTATGAGGGCTCCCACGGTTCAATCACTGATGTCATTCCCTAGGAAACCTGTTCCACCATTTCCAATGCGTGCACGCGATGGCGCAGAATGGGCTGCAACTAATGTAAGCCAAACACAAACAAGCCTTGCCCGTTGCGTCATTCTGTCGTTTGATAGAAGCTGCTTGTTTAAAGAATCCTTATCGTCGTTTAGATTCGATGTGCGATGAGTTACGCTGATCGTTCTGGGGACGAAGATCAGGAAAACAAGGACAGTGGAGTTTGTTCACTGGAGCATGGCGCTGAGTGCAGTAAGATTGGCGCTGCAAACCCCTCACTTAGGGTAGCCTGCCTACCCTGCGACACGAGACAGTCGCGTGGAGATGCTTGGGACGAGTTTAATGGGAATTAGCTTCTGGAACCCTTGAAACGGGAGGTCTAATCGAATGCCAAAGGTTAAGGACGTTGTTATTATGTAATAGCTTCCTCTTTGATCGTAGATACCTGACGCGTCGTGGAATCTCCCCAGATTAATAATGCTTGCACGTACGTACGTAGTCAGATGCCAAGATGAACATCACGGGTGCCAAGCTGTCAAGCCGTTTCCCGCCCTGCCAAGAGATCAAGCACGGTTTTTAATTGGGAATATCTCCAACAACTTCAACTTCAGTTCTATTCATTACAATTGAAGATGGCCTGGAAATACTCACCACCACACTCAACTCCTGGCATGTCCTTTTTTTGCTACAGACCATTCATTCGTCCGTGCGTATGTATTTCTCACCTAATAAGATTTGAACTGACCCAAACTCTATCAATGACTGCATTCCATTCCTCCTCCCATGACATAACTCAAAGTCGGTCCTACCGAAGCAAGACCCGTTTATATCCCAGAGTCCAGACTCCAGTCAGGCCAACTCTCTCTGCCCAATTAGACCAGCTACAGCCATTCCTTATCGTACGTTAGCCCCGGGATCGGCAGCTTGATAAGAGGTGCTTCCGGCTAGCTCGGCTCCGGGCGCGCCCCAATGATACAGGTGGGACGCCATTTGCTGCCAACTGCTCAATTTCACACGCACGCAGATCCAGCAGAGATATTCCGGGGTAGAAACTTGAATCTATGACAAATAGATTCCTCAAAAGATGCCACTTTCCCCAGACTTGAGAGGAGCCTTTGCGCGCACCTTATCGAGACTGCAGAACATCACATGTAACACCAGATAAAACATGCCTCGTCGGACCTGTAGTTGTAGACAAATCGACGACAATACCTTCGGATCCGAGGATGCACAGGATCAAGCCACAGCCTAACCTCAGCTCTAAAAACTTCCGCTCAGTAGCATTCTTTTCCCTACGTCAGCACGCGACTAAACGGTTGATAGGCTAGTTTCCCTCTCTTCCCTTGCTCCCCCTTGCTCCTTTTTTTTTGTGGCTTCATAAGCTTTGGTTCATTCGAGTGTCCACTTCTTTTGCCCCAGCTGAGCAAAGTGCCGCTTTATCCGTGAAATAGAGGAGCAGCCCCCAGCCTCCAGAAACGGATCACCACAGCAATTCGAGCAGTGAAACCAACAATCAAATCAATACTTGCTCCATGTTACGTATCCTTCCCAGGTACCTATCTCTCTCTCTCTGCATCCTTCCAAGTAGCCACCTTCCGCTTTTCATTTAGGTCCGTCCGTGTGAGGGATGGTCCCCCCGTGTTGCCACTTTTGGCCCGAGTAGCAGTCGAATTGTATATATCTGCCATTAGCCCGCGCTGTCTCTAATTCCCTCTGATCTTCTGACTCTCAAGACATTTGAAGTTTATCTAAGCATCTCACAATGTCGGAAATCCATCCTAAACAAGAAGCCCTCGAGGCTCAGGATACAACACCGCGATATGATGAGAAGCAGGGCACCACTGAGCCCATTGAGCATGGTCCCAAGCAGTCGTGGGCGCTGCGCAATGGGCTTACTCCCGGCTCATTCGCTCCCCATGATGATTACGCAAAGGGAACTGCTGAGTTGCAGCGTGATATGAAGCCCCGTCATCTTAACATGATCGCTATTGGTGGCAGGTCAGTCATTTTCGTTCTGTCGTCATCGTGCAACGCCGGCTTATTGCCGCCCTGCTAAATGATGACGCGCTAATGTTGGTTCGATGTACTAACTCTATTTGCAGTATTGGTGCTGGTTTCTTCGTCGGTAGCGGTTCTGCTCTGCAGACTGGTGGCCCAGGTTCATTGACCATTGGTTTCTTGATCATGGGTGTCATGATCTTCAACGTTGTCTATGCTCTCGGTGAACTTGCTGTCATGTATCCCGTCTCCGGTGGTTTCTATACGTGAGTTCTGTCAATCCGCAATCAAGACATCAGCTAATCAATCACCAGCTATGCCAACCGATTTGTTGATCCCTCTTGGGGTTTCGCCATGGGTTGGAACTATGTCATGCAATGGGCTTTCGTTCTTCCTCTTGAATTGACAGTTTGCGGCACAGTCATCCAATACTGGGCTCCGCATACTAGCGTAGCTATCTGGGTCAGCGTAAGTTCAGCACCCATGAGGCTATCGTGAGCCTGTCGACTGACATACTACAGGTCTTCCTTGCGGTCATTATCCTCGTCAATATTTTTGGCACTCTTGGTTACGCCGAGGAAGAGTTCTGGGCTGCACTGCTCAAGCTCTCTGCCACCGTCATCTTCATGATCGTCGCTGTCGTCCTCGTTTGCGGTGGAGGTCCTTCTGATGGAGAGTACAGCACCTACCAGGGCGCCAAGCTTTGGTACGACCCAGGTGCTTTCCAGCACGGTTTCCGAGGCTTCTGCGGTAAGACACAATCACCACTTTCCGAGACTCACTCTTCAGAAACTAATGAATATTAGGTGTGTTCGTCACCGCAGCCTTCTCCTTCAGTGGAACAGAACTTGTTGGTCTCGCGGCTGCCGAAGCTAAGAACCCCGCCAAGTCTCTCCCTGGCGCCATCAAGCAGGTCTTCTGGCGAATCACTCTCTTCTACGTAGTTGGCCTTCTGCTTGTCGGTTTCCTTGTCAACCCTAAGGATCCCAGACTTCTGAACGCCGGCAACGACGACCCTAGTGCCTCTCCCTTCGTCATTGCCGCCGCAAACGCTCATCTCAAGGGATACGATTCTTTCATGAACGTCATCATCCTTGTTTCCGTCTTGTCTATCGGCGTCTCCTGCGTATACGGCGGTAGCCGAACTCTTGTCGCACTCGCGCAACAGGGCTATGCTCCCAGATTCTTCTCTTTCATTGATAAGTCTGGTCGTCCTCTTCCTGCTGTTGTGTCCATCATCGCCATCGGTGCCCTTGGATATATCAGTGTCAGTGGCGATGGAAACACCGTCTTCGTCTGGCTTCAGGCTTTGTCTGGACTGGCTGCTTTGTTCACTTGGGGCTCTATCTGCCTTTGCCATATCCGATTCCGACAGGCTTGGGAGTACCACGGTCACACTTTGGATGAGATCCCCTTCCAGCACATCTTCGGAGTCTGGGGCTCTTGGGTTGGACTCTTCCTCATTGTCATCGTCCTTATTGCACAGTTCTACACTGCGATCACCAATCTTGATGGATCACTCGGTACTGCCGAGGGCTTCTTCGAGTCATACCTGGCTCTGCCAGTTGTCATTTTCTTCTATGCTATTGGATATATCTGGAAGCGAGAGGGATGGAGAAAGGTCAGCGAGATTGATATTGATACCGGTCGTCGCGAGCATGATTGGGATGCCATCAACGCCTATCGCGAGCAGCTCGCCAATGGCCCTGCTTGGAAGCGCGTGTGGCATTTTCTGTTTTAAGTGTACATAGCGATGCTAACATATGTTGAAACTGCCATTTTCGCTATGATCACCTGAATCCATTATATTCAACATGCAATTATAATCTGACGGTTTTGTGAGAAAGTGCCTAGACAACTAATTAGTCATAGCCTATACTGCGTTGCTAATATTCTTGTCGAGATTTTCCTTTAAGGAAGTGCGAGTACATGATACTCTGGTACTTTGCCTATGCTGCTGACTTAGAAGCCCTAGCCTTGTTCTAAAAGGCTATCAATGAACCTCTTCTCTAGCTTTCGACGGTAGACATCATTCATGTGATCAGCCACAGACTGGGGGATTGAAGCGGTGGGAAAGACCCTGACTGTGTACGTGTCAGGCATATGTTTCAGATCTAGGACCAGGTCCTTAGAGGGGAGGGTAAGCAGATGCGAGGTTGAAGACCAACGGAAATCTCCAGAAACCCCGGATGAGACGCTGAAATTACTTGAGAATGTCTACTGACTGCTAACACTCGACTCTTAGCTCCTATTTGTGCAAGCTTCGTATCAAAATGGATCCCAAGTCCAAGATGGGAGAGGGAGAGATCCTGTAGCTCTATCAAGTCATCAACGAAGGGACCCTGGTGGTATCTTGGTTGATTTCAGCTTACGAGAGTTGCCAAGCAATAAGCACTAGCCATGGTTATCGCTTTAAAGCTTCATGGAGACTTTCCAGAAGCCCGGAGACATTATTTGATGGCCGGAGAGATATGTAGGGAACCTTGGCTAGGTGAGAAGTGAACGAATGCCTGCGGGAGTTTCTGTAGTACGATGAGTTCTATGGGCATATAAGACCTGTACTAGGTAATTTAGCCCAATTCTCACAGAAGCCGCCGCACTCAGTATTGCCACATACAGATTATTTGATCTCTCTTGCATAATGAGCTCCCAGAAGAAAGCTGACTATCCCTGGGAAATAAGCCGAGAGGTAGAACGACTCCAGAAACAGCACGCCTGGGTTCAAAGATGCCTTGACAGCAAGATTATTTTTGCACCAATACCACTAGACAAAGAAGGACTCAAGATTCTCGACGTCGGGTGCGCAAATGGTAATACTGCGACTGTCGAAGGTGTTTGTAACTTGCTCCCGAAGTATGGACCCAGCTGCCGAGCTGTGAGCCTGCAGTTACCCCAGCTTTGCAATGCAACTAGTGTCAATTACAAAGACTTTGTCATGGTTATTAACTCAGAGCGGAGTCTCCACCAAACAAAATAAAGGTTGACAGTCACCCCGACGATCGTGTTGCCAAGATGTTACCAAAGACCAAATACCTGAATCCAACGTGAGGGGACCTGTAATTTTAGCGGCCCGAACAGCCGACGGCTAAATCCTGCTGAGTAGTGCCAATTCAACAAAACTCAGCATTTATCCCAATTCCATCAAGAATCTCTTCGATCATTATCATACATTTTGGGGGAAAACCTCATACAAAATGGCCGAATCAGATTTTGTCGACGTTGAAGCTCTGTTGAGCAATTTGACGCTGGATGAGAAGGTGGAGCTTCTGGCGGGCCAGGGATCGTTTCGGATGACCGGTCTTGAGAAGCATGGAATTCCTCCTCTTATTGTAAGTCTGACGAGTTAAGCATGAAAAGAAATACGAAGCTGACGGGCTAGACTTCAGATGGCCCTCATGGAATTCGAGGACGGCGGTCGTTCACTCGTGTGAGTGCCCCTCAATGTCTGGGTAGCATCAACTAACAGACCGCTAGATGCCGAGTCCAATGCTACCGTCGGCTACAGGAATGGGCGCTACCTTCAACACTGAACTCATCCATAAGATCGGAAGCCTCCTTGGTGAAGAAGCCAAGGTCCGCGGCGTTCATGTCTTGCTGGCACCGACACTTTGCCTACAGCGTTCACCCTTGATCGGGCGTGGTTTTGAAGCTTTTGGCGAGGACCCTTTTCTCAGCGGAACTTTGGGCGCGCATTACATCAGTGGCGTTCAAGAGCAGGGCGTCGCGACAAGCGTCAAGCATTATACGGCTCACGATCAGTCTGACAACAGTATCGAGGACAACGTGGTTATGACTGAGCGCACCCTCCGAGAAGCCCATATGCTACCCTTCCAGCTCGCTCTTCGAGGATCAGACCCCTGGACGATCATGACGTCCTATAACAAGACCAACGGGATTCATGTAAGTGAGGATCCTCTGCTGATGAAGGAGATCTTGCGTGAGGAGTGGGGGTTCAAGGGACTTGTTATGAGTGATTGGTTCGGCACATACAGCACGTCCGAAGCGATCAATGCTGGCTTGGATCTCGAAATGCCTGGACCGACAGATTGGAGAGGGAAGCGCCTCAGCATCGCTGTCAACTCTCGAAAGGTGTCCAAAGCAACAGTCGATACAGCCGTCGAGAACGTCTTGAACCTTGTAAATAAGTGTAAGGCAGGCGAAAAATCAGGAAAGGCTCCTCAGTCGGATACGCCAGAACAACGAGCCCTCATTCGACAGCTTGTGGCTGAGTCGGTAGTACTACTGAAGAACGACAAGCAAAGACTACCGATCAAGGACCCGAAGACCCTGAAGTTCGGACTAATTGGAGATCACGTCAAGAACCCTGCTCTTTGCGGTGGTGGAAGTGCCGAGGTTGAGCCTTACTATGGCATTACCCCATATGAGGCGATCAAAGAAGTTGTAGGAGAGGAAAATATTACATATACTCCAGGGTGCAATTGTACGTCACGCATCATGCCACTCTCACCACATACGTGCTAACACTACAAATAGCCTTCCGATTTAGTCCCCTCATCAAGGGCCATACACCCCCAGATTCTGATTCTGAGGGCTGGTCTGTCGAGATCTTTGGAGATGACCCGCAAGAGAACCCCAATGCCAAGGTCCTTGTCTCAACTACAGCCGAGAAGCAGCTTGTCGATGTTCCAGAGAGCTACCACGCAACACTCCCAACCAAGTTCTACGCCAGAGCGAAAGCTAAGTACACTATCCCCGAGTCGGGAAAGCTCAAGTTCGGCTTCAGCACTTCTGGAAAGGGAAAGCTCATCATTGACGGCAAGGAGGCTATCGACTTGTGGACAAGCCAGCCTCCAAAAACTGACTCAACACCTTGCTTTAACCGCCTGTCCATGGAGAGGTTCTACGAGGGCGAATTCGAGAAGGGTCAGGTACTTGACCTCGAGGTGCTCCAAGTGAATGAGAGGCTTTCGGGCGGCGTTGGCACTGCACAAACACTCGCTGGTCGCGTTGGAGTTTTCGAACTCTACGACGAAGACCAGGGCATCAAGGATGCCGTGGAGCTTGCTAAGAAGGTTGATGTCCCCATCGTTATCACTGGCTTATCGTCAGATTTCGAGTATGAAGGCAGTGATAGGAAGCACCTGAGACTTCCCGGTCGCGTGGACGAATTGATATCGGCTGTTTTGGAGGCCAACCCCGATGCTGTAAGCTGACCTTTGTTTAGCCAAAATGCTTAGACTGACGCGTCCCAGATTATCATTACGCAATCAGGGTTGCCCATCGAGATGCCTTGGGAGTCTCAAGCAGCGACTCTCCTTCACGCCTGGTTTGGCGGCCAAGAGACAGGCCATGGCATGGCTGATGTCCTTTTTGGCAAGGTCAATCCCTCTGGAAGGCTCTCACTAACATTCCCCAAATCTATCAAGCATACTCCAGCGTACCTCACCTTTTCCAAGGCAGACTATGACATTGTGTATGGCGAAGGTGTCTTTATTGGTCATCGATACTACGAGATGGTTGATCGAGAGCCACTCTTCTACTTCGGTCATGGCCTGTCATACTCGAAGTTCGAGTACTCAAATCTCACTGTCCCGAAGGAGTTTACACCAGCGGCTGATCACCAGATGCGCGTCACCGTCGATATTGCCAACAAGGGCGCTTTTGCGGGTGCCGAAGTTGTTCAGCTATACATTCACCACACGGACAGTTCTCTTCAACGGCCGATCAGAGAGTTGAAGGCATTTACCAAGGTCACTGTGGATGTCGACGAGACCAAGACCGCTGAACTTACTCTTGATAAATATTCATTGTCATTCTGGTGCCAGGAGGCATCGAAGTGGAAGGCTGAAGCTGGAAAGTACACCGTGATACTTGCTTCCAGCTCAAATCCGAAGGATGAGATTGTGCTCGCAGACTTTACCTTGCCCAAGACTTTCTTCTGGAAGGGCCTTTAAATATTCTGGGTACAAAGCCATGTGATAGCCTGTCATGGGTAATAGACTTCCATTGATCGCGCAGTCCACATGTTGTTCTTTTTGAGTGACGTTGCTCGATAAGACTTTATTTATGACTAAAGGAAACTCTATGGTATTCTATCTAGGACTGCTGAAGCTATTGGGTAAGATCCGCTTGAAAAAGGGCTTGAGGGAGCTAGCAGATGCGCATATGACACAGCCAGTCAACTCGGCGTACATCCAGCATAGTTCGTATGCGAGACCCCAGGTGTAGTTGGGGCTGCTGAATAGCTTAACAGTGAGAACACAAGTGTAGATGGCAACGATTATGACACTGGAGAACGTCAGTTTGTTAACCAAGTGACGTGGGAAGGGTTATTCACAAGCCACCAGTAGTGAACAGAAACAGAAGTGACATCTTTTGCCGACGAGGAATTTGTAGCGGGATAACAATACGCAAAGGCAGCAGCAAAATGACCATGTCCATGACTACGTTGGCAACAGACGCAGCCAGGAAGAAGCCGAACTTATCCACACATTTGCCTGTCGCTTGAGCTGCAAGGTCCCACGAGGCCTTGATGGGCTGGCAGCCAAAAAGGCTGATCAAAACCTAGATGACGATGCGAAAGGTTCGTTCGGGTGAGAGGCGGAGATAGAAGAAGAGAAGAGAAATTTTGGCGAGGTCGGAGGACAGCATGTAGAAGATGTTGACGGGGATGGTCCACTGCAAGAGGTTAGCCATCTCGAAGACGAAGAGGTGAATTCGTCAACGTGCTTTGAGCAATGATTCGTATTGAGATTGAGTTACCTGCCAGAAGTTGGTAGCACAGCCTCCCTGGGCAACCACTGTCTTTGTTAGTATATATAAGTTGATAGGAATAGGACGACTTACTGCCCATGGTGCATGCATAAAAGACCCAACATGCTATAAGCGAAGCACCAGTGAGGACTGAGTATAATGTTAGCTATGTTGATCCATAGAACTGAAAGTAGAAACGTACAATCGTTGAGACGAAGAGGGTTCTTGAGCAGTCGCACTCTGGTCAAGATCCGGAGTCCATAAACGACCGTTCCAAGCGTAAACAGACAAGCACCCAAAATGATCTATATAGTCGCAGTGCTTCCGGCTTCCCATCTGTCCTGCCCTTGGGGCGGTTCCATTATATACACCTTCTCAGCCATGGCGATTTGCGACTCGGCCGCAACAGTGTCGGTCGATCGTGTAGTGAGAAGTAAAGTTGGGGCAGGGCCATGAATTCAGTGGTAAATCAACGATATTCAGCTGGCAGGCTCTTCAAAGTTAATCTAATAGGGAATCGTGAGATCTGCAAGGTTATTCCTTATTCTGTTTCCACGGCGGTTGTTGCCAGGAGCTTTCTTTTTCGTCTGCAACGGCTCCACTGCTGTTCATCAAGGATACTCTTCCCGCTACGCACCCGAGGCAACAAGACCGATATCAGTACTGGGGGCCTGGAAAGGGATTTCCTGTCAAACGGGAGCTTGATGAAAACTCGAGCGCCTCACTACAGTTCAAGGACAGCGAAGAGTGAGCATTGGCATCATCCTCGGCAATTTTGCTCAAAAACAACACTACAGCAGATTGAGTGGAAAATACGGATAAAGCTTTTGAGAACTTCCTTCCAAGCTTACTCCTCATCGACGACGTCTCGTATTGGGGTTTTAGCTTCTGCAGTTTCACTGTGGACGATGTGTCACTTTTACTTTCTTTTGTCGCCTTCACCGTCTAGTAATCTGACCTTGTTTCTCTTTTCTCATTCGCCCGGGAAGGCCTCCTCTCCTTACCCCCGTATCTTTCTAGAAAATCATGTGAAAAGAGAAAACAGCAGTCTCCGCGTCCTGAAATAAGGATCTGATCCTTGCCAGGATATCCACGTGAGCCCACAAATCCAACTTTCACTCCGTTACTGTACTCCTCAAAAGTAGCACCAGAAATGAGAATCACGGACCGGACCGCCGGAGGTTAGGCAAACCGTTGCCTCCCGTAGACGCTAATGGTAATCACCACCTCGTGTACGTTTCGTTTGCCGCTTTTGAACAAGCTCAAGAGGAAAAATAAAACAGGGATCAAGGACTTTGTTTCCCCTTTTGCAGACTCACGTCATGCAGAATCGGGATTGGCCAAGATGTATGAGTTGTTTAATCCTCCTAGCCGTTCCCTGCAATGCTCAGATTTCTCGCCTACACAATGTAACTCAACCGGTTTTGCTGTAGGGATTAAGACCCAGTCCCAAGGCAGGCCCCCATTTTTGAAACGGTTTTGCTGCGGGATCATTAGACGATACAACACTATGTGATGATCGCTTCCGTCCTTTCGGGCGCGATGTCCTCTCGGGGGGAGAGATAACGCAGCGACTCAGTATCTTCGTTGCATTCCATCCTCTTGTGACTCAAGAGGCTCCATTTTAAGTGCTCCATACCAAGATATCCGCAGCTTCTTCTGTTCCTGGTCGCGGTGTAACTATCACCCAGTCCCCCTCCAGGACCGTTCAAAGCTTGGCGCTTGGCTTACTTGAGAAGCATCTGGAGTCTCCTACATAATCTACCCAGTCAACAGCGGCAGCCGATACTCCATTCTCTTACAGGTTGCATTTCTAATATCAGTTTTTCTTTTTGCGACTCTAAAAATGGCAAACCTTTACCCTTTCCAAGACAAGGTCATTGTTGTCTCTGGTGCTAGTCGCGGGACAGGCCTGGCCCTCTCGCGCTATCTTTTGGTACGTGGAGCCAAGGTTTCCATGGCTGCTACTTCGGAGGAGAATCTGAAGAAAGCCGTTGCTGGCATCGAGCAGGATATCCCCGATGTCAAGGAGCGGGTCATCTATTTTCCCACAGATGTCAGGAACCCTGATGATGTCAAAGCATGGATTGAAGGGACGGTTGCCAAGTGGGGAGAGTTGGACGGTGCTGCGAATGTTGCAGGTGGGACGATGAGCTCCAAAAACCTCGTAGGGGCACATGCTAACCCCTTTGATAGCCAAGATGAACAAAAGTATTCACCCGATTGAAGACCTTGAACTCGAGGAGTTGAAGGAGGTTCTCGATGTGAATGTCATCGGCACCTTCAACAGTATCAAGTACGAGATGAAGAACATGAAACCCGGAGGCAGCATCGTCAACTGCGGCAGCCAGCAGGTCAAGTATGCCTCTGGAAACATGGGAGCATACGCAGCGTCAAAGAACGCCATCCGCGGCTTGAGTCAATCAGCTGCATATGAAGGCGGTGCCAAGAATCCCAAGAATCCCATTAGAGTCAACCTTCTATGCCCGTGAGTAATCTTCAAGAGACACCAACCATCAACTTACATATAGACAGAGGATGTATTGATACCGATATGATCCGTCAGCCTCTACACTTGCCCAATGGTGCAGGTACATGGACGATGACGGAGGGCGATCACTTGACGTCAATCATCAAGCGCTACTCCAAGCCGGAGGAAATTGCTGCCTCTATAGCATTCTTATTGGGAGATGAGAGTAGATTCATGACAAAGCAGGAGATATACGTTGATGGTGGCTGGATGGAGGTCAACTATGTAGCTTAGGTGTCATCTCAGACCCAAGTTCTGGACATTGACGCAACAAATAGTATTTACCAACCTCAGGTCACGTATTCTTGCGCCTACAGGCTGATTTGTAATGCAATCTGCTCAAAGTCCGCGTTAAAAATGCATCTTCGTAGGTTTCCTCCGTCTTATCAAAGCTAGGTGCTAGACATGAAGCTTCAGCACATTCCCCAAGAGAAAACTGCACGCCTTGGCGAAGTCAGCTCGGACGAATCAAAGCTCCAGAAGCTGGTTCTGACGCTTTCCGTAATTGGCAACAGCACCTCTTGGCAGATTTGCAACATTCAAGTCTTGGAGCAAGATATTTACTTTCAAGCAGTATGTAAATCCAACAAGTTTACTGTGATAGTCTCCAGGTCTTCATTCCATCATTCACATCTTATCACTTATACTCCTCTTCACTGCCAAAGCAAGACACCATGACTTCCACTGGAAAATCACCTCTCAAGCTGATTCTTGGAGCCGCAAACGTGAGTAGTCGGTCGTCTAGGCTTGACTTTAAACTAATCGAACACTCATGTAGGTCGGAGACAAGGAAGCTGACCCTTGGGCTCGTTATGATACACCAGATGAGGTCAAGGGTTTCATCAATGTCTTCGCTAAACGAGGCTACACTCAGCTCGACACTGCTGCAGTCTATTCGCCCCAGGCTCCCTACAGCTCTGAGGCTCGCCTCGGCGCCGTCAATGCAGGCGAGCGATTCAGCATCGACACCAAAGCAGATTTCATGAAGGGCCATACCAAAGAGAACATTACTCTTGATATCGACAACTCACTGAAGCATCTGAAGATCAACCAGATCAACGTCTATTACCTTCGCGTACCTGATCGTGACAATCCAGTTGAGCCAGCTCTTGAAGCTCTCAACACGGCTTATAAAGATGGCAAGATCAAAACTTAGGGCATCTCCAACTTCCGAGCCGGTGAAGTTCAAGAAGTAATCGATATCTGTGAAAAGAGAGGCTTCGTCAAGCCTGCTGTTTATCAGAGTTACTATAACGCACTTGTCCGTGCTGGGGAGAAAGAACTGTTCCCGGTTCTTCGAAAGAATGGCATGGCGTTTTATGCCTATAGTCCAGCTGCTGGCGGTCTCTTTTCTGGAAGCCACAAGAATCCTGCTCCAAATGGACGATTTGACCCGGCAGTGAGTAACAATATCTGGCGAGATTCTTTCTGAAAGCATGACTGACATCTTGTAGCACAAATCAGGAAGCATCACTAATTCGCTCTACATCAAGCCATCCGTTCTTGGAGCCGTCGACAAGGCCATTGAAGTGTTCACCAAGCATAACATTGGAGGGCATGCTGCAGCCCTCAGATGGACGGCGCATTACAGCATTCTCGACAAGAAATACGGCGACGGATTGATCATCGGTGCATCTAGCCCCCAACAGCTTGAGAGCAATGTTGATACGGTTGAGGAGGGGCCACTGCCTGAAGAAGTTGTCGCTGCTCTTAACGCCGTGTACGAAGAGGCTGGTGATGAGGTGTCTTACCATATGTAGTTAGCTTACTTAGTTAGACTAGGCTCAATAGAGTAGGAGCACTTCTTCGCATGAAATTGTGAATTAGCATCCCTTAATCGTGACAGACGATCGATACTTGATATCATCTCTTCGACTGTGCGTGTCAATCTCCTTCAGTATGCAATTCATTACTGTGACTACCCCTGGGCAACGTGCTTCAGCCAAGACGACGCGAAAGGCTCACTCTCACGCAGCTCGCGTCGCCCATGCACGGACACGGAAACAAAGAATAGTGGACTACCATGACCAACAACAAAAGAGACAACAGGAAGCGAAAAGCCATGATGAACCAGATAATCTGCCTCCAGAGCTTGACCTACCACCGACCAGCGATCTACAGAAATTGACATCCGTGCCTTTCACATTACCTGGCGATTTTCAACCAAGTAACATTATTTGTTTTATTAAATCGCTCTCGACATTTGAGCACTCCATCTTTAGTCAATGTGAGTTTCGCATGATTGGCGTAGGGTAGCATTTCCTAACCATCCCCGCGATGAGTACGTATTGTTGGCCATTCAGTACAAGCAGTACTATTTACAAAGCCTTCGGAAGGCACTTTCATCACGGGGTCTTTCGTCGCGTCGGAATGCGGTTGCAATGACCACGGTTCTCGCGCTCGACGAGGTGAGTTAGTCGCTACAGAGAGAGAGACAGCATGCTGACTGGGTCTATAGATTACTTGCGGAGATCATCTGATCGCTGCAAAACACGTCCTTGGTGCCATGAAAATGATCGAAGAGGCTGGAGAACTTGAACTTCTTGGGCTCAATCATCTTGTTCGCTATGTCCTCTACAACCTCATGTTTGGCAAGCGACTATCAGAATGGGACATAGACCTCCATCTTGCCTCAACACTCATGACACCAGACTCAATACTACCTACCCTGATCATGCCAAAACACATCCCGAAACAATAGCGTTCATTCCACAACCCCTATTAATTGGTCACCCGATCGCGATGTTCCGACTTATGCTCATTTCTCCGACGCGGTCTGGCGCATCTGTCAGTCTCGTCTAGCTAGTGGCGCGACGTGTTATCTCTGCGTTAAGGCTGGCATGCAAACTTAGGCGGATAAGGTATACAAGGTTAAAAAAATGTATAGTTGTTTATTTTCGAGACTCGGGCGGTAGTGAACCATTCCCAAGGATCCCCTGAGACCTTTTATACGGATCAAGGGACACAAATTTCCGCACGAGTTCCGGAGGTCGGCGGGCTGTCAACAGTCTATAATCCTGATATTATGTTTGCTATAGCCCTTGGATAACTATGAGTGCGCTACTTTTCAGCTCTTTGATTGCTTGAGCTTCTAGTTCAGTCGATTTGCCCCAAAACCCAGACAGGCTTTGACGATCCCGCTCCGTCAAAGAAACAAAATCTCAAAATCATCAAGTTATCAACTGATGTTGAAATTAAATGGCTGGGTCTCAGTCCGCCCTATCGTGGTTCTCGTGATCTCGTCTATGTGAAGGGGTCTAGGAATCTTGGTTCAAGCTTAAAGAAAGTTTATACATTGGATTGCTTCAGCCTGCGAGCCAAGCAGTCTGGGCATCAGACTTCGGCAAGCCAGATTCCACCCCAGAAATGAGGTTTAATGGTACAAAACCCGTGGTTGGACAATTACAGAGGGAAGACTGCGGCTAAAACGAGGGTCCGAGACATTGTGCTCACTACCCCTTCAGCTAATCAGCCGATACTTGCCCCCGACTTGAACTCAATTCTAATGACGATGAGACCTTTCGGAGATTTCTGAGCCAAGAAAGAATTGAA
This sequence comes from Fusarium agapanthi, assembly GCA_001654545.1. NCBI lineage: Eukaryota > Fungi > Ascomycota > Sordariomycetes > Hypocreales > Nectriaceae > Fusarium > Fusarium agapanthi. Next base: position 24,133 of record LTDI01000578.1, read on the forward strand.
CGAGAAATTCTGGGCATTTTCATTGTGTATGCAATGTATGGTTTAGACAAACACCAAGAAATCCGTTGGCCAAGCCGGCAACAACATGACCTCCCTTCAATACCGTCTTGGCACTGCAGCATTCTTCGCTCGGATACGAGGTCATTTGATGAAACCTATCAAATATGCATCTGAAACATTCACAAGGGAAATGTCTCGCATGAGGTAAATCTTTGGCCCCTTCATCCTTGAAGCATTTGACAGGCTGGCACTCTAATCTGGGGAAATATCGAATTTCCTCAATTCCAGCGGCCCTACCCCGGATTCCTGACTAGTCCATCGTGGCTCTAAACGAAGCTAATCTGAAAGTTTCCGAGGGTAGTTATCTCATGAAATTCTGGGTATAAGAAGGCTGTAGCATCTCCCCAAATCAACTTCCTCAGCTCAGCCAGCATCACTCCTTCACAGCCGGTTGCGTCTGCCACTCTTTACTAACCCAGTTCTTCACATTCACTCTTTTTGTTTTCTGTTTTACATCCAACTTAATCACTCTCTTTTCTGATATCTATCTTCCAAGATGAGATACTCCCTCGGTTTCTCCGGTCTTTTGACCGTGGCCTTGAGCTCGACTGGTCTCGCCCAGACTACTACTCCTGGACCTTCTACCACCGACTTCTCCACCTCTGGTGGCATGAACGTCCCCACATCGGTCACTTCCCAGCTGCCCGTCACTTTCACCACCACCATGACCACTATGGCCAGACCTACCAAGTCTCCCGTCCCTGGCAAGTGTGAGTGCGGCACTGGAACCTGCTTCACCCCCGAGATCTGCAGCATCGAGTGTACCACCGTGTATGAGGACTGCTGCAGCATTGAGGGCTCTGACATCCAGGTCTGTAAGAACCAGTACACAGTCTGTCTCGGCTACAACCCCTACGAGTCTGTCTTTGTCAAGCCCACCAGCTGCAAGCACGACAAGAGCTACTACATCGAGTACGAGTCCAAGTACACCAGCTCTTACTTCGAGGAGAAGTACGGCTACTACTACTCCTCTTCCTCTTACTCCACCTCTTCTTACCACTCTGGCTACCACGCTGGATACTACACTGCCGAATACTGCTGCCTTGAGTGCACCACCATCTACGATGAGTGCTGCGCTGTTCACGGTGCTGATATCGCTATCTGCAAGGAGAAGTACACTGTCTGCCTCGGATATAACCCCTTCATCGTCGTTCCCTGGGAGGTCCCTTCTGTTTGCAAGCACGAGGAGTCTTACTATAAGGAGTACGAGTCCAAGCACGGCGAATCTTACTACAACTCCAAGTACGACAAGTCCTACGAGCACTCCGAGACCGACTATGGCCACAAGGAGGTTGAGGTTACCGTCGAGGAGTGCTGCGTCCAGTGCACTACTGTCTATGATGAGTGCTGTGCTGTCCCTGGTGCCGATATCGCTATCTGCAAGGAGAAGTACACCGTCTGCCTCGGCTACAACCCTTGGGATGTTACCCCCTTCGTCAAGCCTACTGTCTGCAAGCACGGTGAGGACTCCGGCTCCAAGGGAAACAACAACGGTGGCTCCAGCTCCAGCTCCAGCTCCAGCTCCAGCTCTGAGGAGGAGTGCTGTGCTCAGTGCACCACTGTCTACGATGAGTGCTGCTCCATTGATGGCCACGACATCGAGGTCTGCAAGAAGGAGTACGTCGTCTGCCTTGGCTACAACCCCTGGGACGCTACCCCCTTCGTTAAGCCTACTGTCTGCAAGCACGGTGAGGACTCCGGCTCCAAGGGAAACAACAACGGTGGCTCCAGCTCCAGCTCGAGCTCTAGCAAGTCTGATGATAACTCTAAGACCTCTGGCTCCAAGTCCGACAGCTCCAGCAAGTCTGGTGGCTCCGATGAGGAGTGCGCTGTCGAGTGCACTACTGTCTACAAGGCCTGCTGCGACGCTTCCGGTGCTATCATCGAGACTTGCAAGACTGCCTACACCACCTGCCTCGGCTTCAACCCTTGGGACGTCACTCCCTATGTTGAGCCCACCGTTTGCAAGAAGGGTGGCAAGCCTTCTGGTGATGATGTTGTCATCGTCTCCGGTGGTGAAAGTGTCCGCCCCGTCCTGGCTCTCCTTGCCATGGGTGTTATTGCTCTCCTCTGTTAGTACTCCCATCCTATCCGCATTAACCCCACTGACATTCTCACAGAAACGACTAGCGACTATGTAGCCGCACAATCTTCGCTTCGTTCTTCTATTTCCACTCCGTTGCTCTGGGGCACCCGCACCTGACCTTCTTACTTTCTCAGTGGGATGTCTGTTTCTGTGCAGTGGATGCTTAACATTCTTATCTTTTGATGATCTTATGGTTTTATGGGTGTTGCCGCATACTCGGCCTAAAATAGTGCACGATAGACACGTATGTAATATCGACGACTGGATGGAGATTCTCTGGATGGCGGTCCTTAGCTCTTGTAGGCAATTACATGTATCCATACCGAGTAGTTTACTATCCATAGTCTACTTTAAACTGTATGTCCAGACATCAATTAACTTACAGTAAACCCGATTTATAACGATCTTAGAACTAATAACATTTACACTATAATAATATGCCTCTATGTACATAAGTTTTTTACTATAATAATTATATAAAAATATTTTTATTATTTAGCTAACTTATCTAGTAAAATGGAAAAGAATTATTATATTAAGGTATAAAAAATTGATTTAATAGTGTATTTTATTACCTAAGCTATTTAAATCCTTTTCTTTTACCTTATAATACTATAGTTAAATTTTTACTTTTTAAGTTTTTAATTTTATAATGTAGTTAATAAGCAAGCGTTATAGATAAGCAAGCATTACACTTT
>LTDI01000579.1:0-23880 GCA_001654545.1 Fusarium agapanthi
ATAATATATATAGTAGCATTAATATAATACTAAAGAAGTTTAAAGACTTATATAGTACTTAAATTTACTAGATTTAAATACTATTAAGCCTACCTAGCTATAAATAAAAAGAGTAATAATAAAAAAAGGTACTTTAAAAAATAAAAAGGAAGCTATTTATAAGTAAAAGGCTATATAAAATAACTTTCTATAAGAAAAGATCTAGGTATAAATTAAGAGAATTTCTATATATATTTAAAAAATTATAAAATTAAAAGGTAAAAATAAGTATAAGGAAAGCAGGGATAAATAGGCATAAAAATCAAGATTTATAAGTACTAGCTCTTTTGCCTTACTTAGCGTAATTTTAGCGTTAGTAAAGACTTTTAAGACGGACCTCCGTACGCCTCAATCCTTCAACACCAACGCTCAACTTGTCCTCTGCATATTTATCATCGCATCCCCCTTCACCCTCCCTCCTCCAAATGCCCCGATTCAATCATAAATGGCTCGCACGGGAATACAAAAAGTCAGAACGGGCTGTAAAACATGCAAGTACGTAGCTCTCTCACCAAACACATTCTATAAGTTTAACTCTCATTTCAGAGCCCGCAAAGTGAAATGCGATGAAACTTGGCCGCGCTGCAAACGCTGCCTGACAACAGGGCGCACATGTACAGGCTACATCGCTCCACCGCCGGGGTCATTCTCATGGACTTCACTTCTACGTACCAAACCTCAGACTTTACCTATAACCAACACAAAAGAAGTCCGCAGCTTATCGTTCTTTCATCACGTGGTCGCCCCCGTGCTCTCTGGTCCCTTCGATGGATCTTTCTGGACGTATTTCGTCGTTCAAATGGCGCAGTCTGAACCAGCAGCGCGCCATGCTGTATTGGCGATAAGTTCGTTATTCGAAAACTTTGAGCCCACGAAGGAGAGTGTAGCTGATGAGTTTTCGATCATGCACTATAACAAAGCCATAAGTATTCTCACGCGCGATACAAAACCGTGCGTTGATACGGTCTTGCTTGTTTGTATGATGTTCATATGCATTGAGTTTCTCCGCGGCAATCGTGAAGCCGCGATTACACACGCCAGCCACGGCGTACACCTCCTCAACTCCGAAGGTCATAACTCCCGCCTCGCAAACACCTTTGCGCAAATGAGCGTATTCCCACTCTTCTTCATCGAAGTAGGAACCGACTTCCCCCTCCTCCAAGGCGACGAGGGCGCAGACCTAAAGAACCCCGTGTTCTACACCATAAGCGAAGCACAACACGCCTTGGAGCATCTAAGTATAAGGATCATAAAGCTTGTTCGCGATGGCAATGCGTTCCGGCTGCATGTCGTTGATGAAGCGCCGCAGGAGTGGGTTCTTGATGAGCAGGCGGAGGCGAAGCAGGATCTTGAGGCGTGGGGGTTTGCGTTTGAGAGATTACGGGCTTTTGGGGAGGAGAGGGAGGATTTACCGACGTTGGCGCTTATTACGAGGCATAGACTTATGAGGGTATGGATTATGAACTGTTTTGAGAGGGGGGAGATGGGGTATGATTTGATGAAGGAGGATTTTGTCACGATTGTGGGCTGTGCTAGGAAAGCAGCCGAGTACCATGAGGCTCAACGTACGACACCGGGGAAGTTCATGTTCAACGTTGGATTCAACCCCATGCTTCATTTCGCAGTATGGAAATGCCGGTACCTGTCTCTTCGGGTCGAAGCACTATCCCTCATGCGCCGGCTTTCAAGCCAACAAGAAGCACTATGGGATGCGGCGCTGATGTACAACGTGTCACGGCGGATCATCGAGGTTGAGCACGGCATTGATCTATGTGGCGATTACGATATAAATGATGGGATATTACCGACTGATGAGAACAGAGTGAAAGGGTTCTTCTTCAGGGAGAGTCCGGAGGCAGAGGCGATCATGTGGGATAAGAATGCCGAAACGGTGTATTTCCTAATGGCACATCCCGAGGGTGGTGTGATATTCAGGAAGGACTATGTTAGGAACAAGCACTTGGTCTTGGATAGCGGGCAGACTTTTTGGATGTGAGCGAATCTGCGTTGAATTTGGTAGGGCTTTTATTATAGATCCCTGATTCTAGATAGAATAATGTGTTGCTGCCAACAGTGGCCCTTTTCATTCTTACACTCGATAGATCTCTAAGCGCGCTTGATCATTGCCTCACGATCGGGGCCGGTGCCAATGTACTTGATCTAGAACATGTACGTTAGTAAATTATCTTTTCCCATGACGGGGCATCATACCTTGACTCCGACGTATTCCTCAATGAACTACACAGTTCGTCAGTATAATTCGTTTCAAAAACAGTGGTGACATACCTCAACGTATGCACGCGCTTCTTTGGGTAGCTCCTCGAAGGACTTTGCATTTGTCGTAGGTGTTTGCCATCCTGGGAAATCCTTGTACACAACTTCGCATTGATCCAAGATATCCAGATCAGCTGGGTATGAATCGATTTCCTGCAATAACATTAGTGCCTCGCCATGAGGAAGGAAGCGTAGAATGCTTACCTTGCCATCGATCTTGTAGGCTGTTGCGACGCGGATTGTGTCAAAGGTGTCGAGAACATCGAGCTAAAAGACGTCGGTTAGTATCGTGACGAACAGCTGATAAACCGCAAGTGCTTGCCTTGGTCAAGTTCAGAGCAGTGTAGTTGTTGATGTCATTTGAGTACTTCAGAACTACCAAATCGAGCCTACGTGGTGTTAGAGAGTCTCTGAATGAACGTGGTCCTACTTACCATCCACATCGACGTCTGCGGCCAGTGGATGTTCCCTTGGCACGTTAGGTCAAATGATTCAATAAAAATTTTATAGTGTCTCACCCATTCTCTTCCAATTTCTTGGAGCTTGGTTCCGACCCTGCATTAAATCAGCCTCATATTCGCATTAATAGACAAACGAGTACTCACTCTCCCAAGTCTTCGGTCTTGAAAGCTCCCGAGCCCACTCTTGTCGTGTAAGCCTTGACGACTCCGATGATATCGGTGATCTTGGTGGGGTCCAAGGTAAGTCCGCCGATAATACCGGCGAGCGAAGTGTTAGACGATGTCACGTACTGCTTCGTCAGCTGTGGTCGGTATGGGAGTTTGGGTTACGAAAACTCACAGGATATGAACCATAGTCAAGATCGAGCATGAGGGCCTAAATAAACGGAATCAGCACTGCATCAACAAACTCAGACCAAAATTCTCACATTCGCACCCTCAATCAGAATGGGAGTGTTGCTCTTTTGCGCTGTCTTCATAAAGGACACTCCATCAACAGAGTATTTGCGCAGCTTCTCTCGGTACTCCTCGAATTGAGCAATCTCCTCTTCGACGTCGTACTTGAAGAGATCTCCATAGCGCTTTCGGTAGCCGTCGGCCAGACGTCGAAGCTTCTGCTCGAATAGCTTGGGGTTGAAGACATCAGCCAGTCTAATGCCACTTCGCTATTGGGATTTAGCAAGCCTTCCACAACGTAATCTCAGGTGCTGTCATACCGCAGCTTTGCAGCTATAAGAGGGTCCGATACCTGAAAAGGTCAATATGAAGTCATGTATGAGACATTTGCTCAAACAAACCGCGTCCAGTTGTTCCAATCTTGCCCTCTAGGTATTGTTAGCCATGTTCAGTTGCATGCGCAACAAGACCTGTAACCAACCTCCGAGCTCCTGTTCCTCGAGTCCATCAGCTGCGATGTGAAGCTGTAAGTCGATGTGCACTCGGTCAGACACACGGATTCTATCGTGAACCGCCTCAAGCCCCTTGTCCGATAGCTCTTGTAGCTCTTTAAAGAACTGCGGCACGTTGAAGACTACTCCGGAGCCGATGAAGTTCATGCTATTATATGTCAATTGACTCGATGGCCGGCTGCGTTTCAGGCAATGGGTTGACAGTACCATTTCGGGTTGATGAGTCCGGAAGGAAGCAAGTGAAAGCTAGCAGTCGATCAGTCGTCGAAGAACTCGTAGCTCGAGCGTCTGTTTGTTACCTGTACGAAACTCCATCGGCACTGCTGGAGTTAATTATCCATTGATACAAGACGGTTTTCTCCCGAAGATATGTCCAACTCACACAATAGAGTGCCCCGCGTTATGGCCTCCCTAGTATTCTTTTAATAAATGTTCGCCTTGGTCGATTGTGCTATGACTCACAGCAGCGCGCGCGCAGAGTTTGGCCTCCGGGGCAAGGATATCGGTCAACTTTCCTTTCTATACCATAAAAATGTCAGTATTCAATCTCCCAGTTGTCTCTCAATTGTCTTGGAAAGACATACGCCCTCATCTCCTGTTAAACGCGAAGTATTAGCGCATCAAGGAACATCAATGCCATTGCCTACGTAATCTTGAACCGGCAGAGTCCGCATAACAAGGTAAAGCTGTATCAACGCGTACATACCCCATTGGGAGCCAAGAATGATCGTGATGGCCATGTTAAAGATCAGAACAACAGTTCTCGGTGGTTGCGTTGTTATCGCTGTTGGAGAAAATCACGGAGATGTCATGCAGGAAGAAGAACCACCCCACCATAAACATGCCCCGCCGGATAATAGATACGCCTTACGCCGAAGTCCCGACCTCGGAATTGTTATGGTACGTTTTAAGCTAGTGCCTCTTGAGATCCTCCGTAGGCCTGCCATTGAGAATTGAGGGGCTCTTGAAATAATCACCTTGGATTCAATGAAGCCAATACTTTAGAATGATACTCCGGAGCATTATTCTTAATCTCAGATCCTTTTTTAGCCATTTCGATCTCTTGAATCAGGCTTAGCCTTTTATTGACACCACTCTGCAAGGAAACCCCTGTGAGCTAGCCAAATACAGTCTAGTCAGCATCTCCTTAAGGCTGAGTAACGGATCCTGGTTTCCAATCGAATTACGCGATTGGCCAGCTCGCATTTGACTGCACGGTCTTTGGCGAGCATGCCATCCATCTCGCATTGCATGTCGGACTCAATGAGGCATTGCAAACAACCTCAATTATAGAAACAGAAAATATTACTTATAAGGCCCCCAAATCCCATCTCACCATGGAGCTGTATCAATCTCAGTATCAACATTCAATATGCATTCTAATCTTGGAGCTCTTATTCTGTATCTCCTTTCGGGATCTGCTTTGGCATCAGCGATCCCTGCACAGACACAATCCCACGATGTTACCCTTGTAGCTCGTGCTCCTGCGACAGAAACAGCTGCGCCAGAGGGATGGTTCACCACTACGAAAAACATCGCTACCATTGGAGGTACAACAGATAAATACGTTACCATTCCCGCCAAAACAATCTCAGTTGTCGTCCCAACATGTGTCCAAACTCTTGAGCCCGATGAGAACGGATATCTGCCCCCAGGAACATGTAACGCCAACTGGAACTACTATCCCAGCTTTGCGGCAGCAGTAGTATTCGCTTTACTCTTCGCAGCCCTTACAGGCGTGCATATTTGGCAAGCTGCTCGGTATAAAAAGGTCCGTACGTTTTTACTTTTGTTATGTGATTGGTCTGGATGTAATAAGCTGACTGGTGCAGACATGGTGTTGGGTTATTATCATGGCGGGGATCTGGGAGACCATGGCGTTCACCTTCAGAGCGATAAGCACGAAGCATCAACAGAGCATAGGTGTACTCTTGACGTTTAACATTTTTATTCTTCTCGCACCAATCTGTACGTCAAATCAGTATACTCCTTTGACATCGCATTACTGACTGTATCGCAGGGGTTAATGCGTACGCATACATGACTCTTGGTCGAATGGTATACTATTTCATGCCATCTCACTTCCTACTCCGCATGCCGGCTGCAACTCTAGCTGCTATTTTTGTCGGCCTCGATATCCTGTCATTTATCGTTCAGCTTATTGGCGGTAGTATGTCTGGACCTGGATCACCGCCTGACGAGCAGATGAAAGCCGTGCATATCTACATGGGCGGCATTGGTCTCCAAGAATTCTTCATCGTCATCTTTGTCGTCCTCTGCTTCCTTTTCCAGAAGAAGATGCACACGATTGAGCGCCAACACCAGGGCATCAAAGCCTTTGTTACCTCTGATTGGGGTATGCTTCTCTGCACGCTATACTTCTCACTAGCCATGATATCCGTACGCATTATCTACCGACTCGTTGAGTTCTCCGGCGGAATGGGTCAAGACAACGCGTTGGTCACCCATGAGGTGTACTTTTACATTCTTGAAGCAGCACCTATGTTTTTGGCGCTGTTGGCGTTCAATGTCATTCATCTGGGAAGACTCATGACTGGTCCCAATGCTGATATGCCTGGGCTGTTCTCGTTTATCAAGAATAAGATTCGCGGACGAAAGGGAAAGCAACTATGGGACGATCGCAGCGACAGTGATGTTGAGTTGAATACCCGGTATGAGCCGACTAGAGAGGTTGGGCACTATGACACTGAGCCCCCGCGTTATGGATAGGTGACTTTGAATTGGTTTTAAGATAGGGTAAGCTTTTGCAAGTATCTGGATCGGAATAATTTGGTTGGGAAACTTGTGGTGGTCTGGGAGTTTGGGATGGTGTGTAAGATTTATTTTAGTGTTTGTCCTTCGTGTAGTATAGAGCCTAGAGATACCTTATTCTATTTCCTTTTTAAAATAACAAAACTTCTCAATAGCTTTGTCACAAAATGCCCATGTGCAGTTTTATGTAATTATGTTTAAATGTGGTTGATGTAGTAGATGAAGAAGGAAAAAGCTTGAGTATTGGGACAGCTTCAGGGTAATACTCATAACAGCAACTTAGCCTCAAGTTCAATCGCCTTCACGAACCTCTTCATTTCAAAGCCACGACTTCAATTCCTACATTATTTCATAGCCGCAACTATGATCCCCCGCCATACCATCACTTAGTTGTTTAAAGGTGGGCGCCATACAGTGTTGTGTAACAAATGACAGAATGTAGTTTCGACCCTCAAGGAAGCGATACGAAAATCCAGAGATGTGGACTTGCGGAGCTTCTACCTTAATGAACCACCGCGCGCTGAATGCAATGTCAACCAGTATACTTGTACCTCTTCAAATCATACGCCACCAATTGATCTTGTGTCACAATCGATATGTCGCCATTCTTTGTCTCGGCTCAATGCGGCTTGTGATTTTCGTTTCTCAAGCATGCGTTGTGATGTCATTCTTCTTGACGTCACCATATCGTAGAGGAGCTTAACTTGAGCTTCCTCCAAGCTCCAAAGCCCAACTTGCCATAAACAAACCATCAACCAAACCAAACCAAACCAAACTCTCCAAATAACCATATAATAAATTCAACAAACGTCAAAATGCGCCTCCTAACCACTCTCCGCCCAACAACTCGCCTCGTCCCGCGCGTCCCCATCCGTCCCTTCCACGCCGCCCGCATTCTGTATCAAGACCAAGTCAAAGACAGCAACGGGAGTTTCATCGACGGCCTCTCAGAAGGTGACGCTAAGGGACGTACAGGTGGCGGAGAACCACTCGACGCGACTTCTAAGAATGCACCTCCCCAGCCTAAAGTGTCGAACCAGAGTATTCCGGGGAATCAGACCGATGAGTTGACGGAGGAGCAGAAGAAGGAGGTCGAGGAGCACAATAGGGACTTCGACAAGAAGCATGATCGGGGGAATGTTGCGCCTGAGGACAGGGTTGACAAGGAGTTCTGGGGTGGGGAGAGGCATGGGGAGAAGGACAAGGAGAGTGCGACACCACCCAAGGAGAAGTGAGGACGCTATGATGATAGTCTGGATGTCAATGGATGGGATGTAGGGAACTCAAAGACCCGCGAATGATAAGTAGACGTTATCAATGGAGAGCCAATGCAACCAGTTTTACGCGTCTGAATGTGGTCGTGACGTTGTGTTTGCCCACTCCATACAAGAAGCCCCTGACGAATTATTCGTTTTGCCATGTTCTTAGAGCCACCATGATAAGCTCGAGGCCCAAGGATCTCTTTAGTTATATTGTTAGCAGCAGCGTGCTCTTTTAGTGTTTGTGACCAAGCCCCTCCACTCGATGCATCATCTGTACTAACCACCTCCATGAAGAAATGACGTTGACTTCCTCTACCCCAAAGTGACGGAATCCGAAGCTCGAAATCACCCCCCTAGTGCTGGATACTTATTCAAGAAATGAGATCCTGTCCAAGCGTCTATTCTTCTCCTCGGTAGCATCTTTGCTACTATCAGTCCTGGGCAGTGGATCTAAGACTGGACCATCTCCCACTAGCCATTCATGGCCGACAACCTGCATTTTCAGCCAATCGCATAACACCGTGTAGTGTCATTTCTCACACGTAGGGCGGCATCTCATCCCCCCATGAAGGTGTTTACGAAAGACTTCGTTCTATTCCCCATCATGGGTGGCCGTTCAAATGACGTAGGGCCGCAGTAAAGAACCCCAGCGCCATCATGTCTCTTTCTTTGAGTCACAAAGCGCCTCGCCATGTTTCGACCAAACAATAGCACTATAGATCCAATTCACCTAAGACAGTAATGCGGAACGCTCTTGTGGCCTTGGTTTTGGGCTTCGCTTCCACCATACTTGCCCAACATGATGACCTGAAGTGCTCTGTTGCGTTGCAGGAGAGACTATCCAGGTAGCAGCGAACAAAGGCGAGGTTCGGTCGCGCATTGGCCTCGATAGGCATATGATCGAGCTCAAGGCTCTTCACCCTGTCTGTCGAAAGTTGTCTATTGACATTGACGATCTTTTTATCGGCCTGCCATTAGGCTATACCGCCAATAAGGTAAAGGACATGTTGGAACTGCTCTTATAACTCCATGCTATATGAGGTGTCTGCGATCGCCAGCCTCCAATTATCCAGGTGTCATTGGAATTGGTCATATGAGATGCTCCAGGTTGTGGATAACGCTGCGATGGCATCAGGGATCTTCTGAAGAGCGTGCCAGTTGGGACATTCATTAAGGTCAGCAGCGGACTGGGTACGGTATAGGGAGGGAGATGAGGACCTTGTGGAGGCGAAGGAAAAAAAGAGTGAACATTGGGTTGTTTGATATGGGACAGAAATACCGAACACCGCGTCGGTCGGATCCTCCCGTCTTATCGTTGTAAGGAGTCAAAGAGGCTGAAGTGTTGCCAATGTGTGGTATTTCCCCATATGACACGAGAGAAAGGTCATTCTCTTATTAGTATGTCCGCACGTCTCAACAAGAATCGGGTCCAGGCTTCGGGAGCTAGATTGAGGCCTTGTGCGAAGGGAAGGAAGGATAAGAGAGCATGACGTGCCAACAGAGTGAGTTTTGTATAAGGCGGCGGTCTTGTTGCTGAGGCAGCCATATAATATCAAGGTCCAGGAAGGCAAACGTGTTCCAGATTCCTGTAAGGCGGACCATTCCCCGTGATTCGAGGAAGACCAGCGACTTTCAATGATCCCCAGGAGGCAAAATACTTCTCGTAGTACCAAGACAATTGGGCAGGCAACATTGGAACTTCCAACGCGGTCTGAGCAAGGGAGGCAAACCGATTCCAGAATGAAGGAGCCGCGTCGCATTCGAAAACATCGTGGGAATAGAATTAGCCCAGATCAGAATCTTGGTGTTTAGTTTTGATGGCGAGAAAAGTCCAGTTCACCATATTGCTCGATGACGGCACTCCTGTAAAAGAATAATGCAAACTTAAGGGACGTCAATCTCAAGCTCGTCATTTACGTTAAGGGTTTTCTTACAAATAAATGCGATAAAAATGATGTAAAGGCACACTGAGGCTCCAAAGCCACATATATACACTGCGATCCGTAATGGAGGAGTGGGGTTTCATAGAATAGCAATGCATCGCGAGAGGGAAAGGCAAGGCGCCTAGAACCTATTCATATCATACTGCCCTGTTCCAAGAAAAAACATTGGTTCGCCCTGGCCTAGGTATGGTCTGGGACCATTTGGTTCGCAAACTGCCTGGCAAAAATAACCCAAAGCTGACACCGTCGTGCCGTGCCGTGCCATAATATTGATCATCGTCGCGTCCTCGATAGGTAACTCCATCTCTTGCCCTTGTTTAACTCTTGATTTCTCTCTAGATTATTAAAAATTTGGTCTGACAACCCCTACTGCCGGTTGGAGGCTGTATGTTGTAAACCATAGCCAAGTCTGGAAGAGCAAATGGAGTGAATATTGTGTACATGTCGCCGAGCCATACTGGGGCGTGACCCGTCAAGACTAAAGTGTACCTCGTATCCTGGCTAGTGTTCTAGAACTATGGATGCTGGTACTCAGCAGGCCACCAGTTGCGACCACCATGCACCTTGCCAGTCTCTCATTACCTATACTCGTGAATCGTCGGCAGGCCATCCATGATTAGATCACTGTGGTGAAGTTGGAAGCCACAAACCTTGGAAGAACCGAATACGCTTTATAGTCCTCCGACATAATTGAGCATATGCTATATTGCCAGTAGCGAGTTATGGCTGCAGTCATACTAGGGAAGAATTGGTCTAATGTTTTCACGGACGCCGACAACATGCCATGTCCTCCAGATTTAACGGCCGAACAGCTTCAGGATCATATACTTTCAGAGACGAACGATTCTAAGAAAGAAACCAACATGTACAGAGGGATTTATTTGATGGTGTCCCCCCCGGTCGATGTTTATAGGGCTTATCGTCAAGCACATTCACACCGATCCTGTAGACTAGAGTGAAGCCGCGAGCAAAGCGAAATGACGACGGGTGAGTGCGACTGCCGCTGGAAACTCAAGCTCCTCGAGGTCATCTCGTTGTAGTGTTTATTTAGCCAATGAAGGTTAAGCAAGTGACATCCGTATTCTGGGATATCCATGCTTCTTGATCGGCGCTTCCATCCCGTCCAGCTCCACTCCCCGTTAATGCTGGAACAGCGCCATGATAACATCGGTAAATGCACATTGCTCAGCAGATGAGATGTAACTGTTGACAAGTAGTGCTTAGGAAGTGACCTCTCAAGTGGGCAAAGATATCCCGGGTTCCCTGTCTCAGTCTCTTACTTTCTGGTCATCCGCGTCATCAAGGTCACCAGATGTCATCCTTGCTTCTCCTAGTCCCATGGTTTGAGCTCTGGCTTATGAGGTATGGTTTGGACCACGACGCCGCATACACGCGTAACCATACTGCATTTTTACCGCTCTCTACTCACCGGGTATCTAACTGGTATCACACTAATTAAACGATTCAGCAGGACACGTATGCAAGGTATTAACCAAGAGCTCAACAGAACCACCTTCAAGGACTGTTTGATCCGAAATAGTAGCCACCGATCATGCTGTTTTATTCCCAAAAATCTCACAAGTCCGGCCACTGTTTCTTTCCCATTTGTATCTCTTTGTAAAATGCAGCATGGTATCCCAAATCCATTGTTTCCATCATGCAGACCCAGAATGAGTGTACCCAAAAACTAGCATTAATATCCAATCCAACAAGATACCTACCTACCTATGCACCTAGAGGTACCTTAGTTAACTTAGCAGGAATCCATATAGCGAGAGCTGCCTAAGCCGTATTGGCGCCGCACACTGAGGACGATAATGTATGTCGTCGGGACGGGGAGGTAACAGCCCAGCCTGCCGCAGAGCCTCAACTAGGCAATCGTAGCGGGCGGACCACCTGCAGTCGATCCGCCAACTACAAGTGGCGCAGCCAATGAGCTACCCCAAAACTAAGATAATTCCACATTTTTCCTCGTGGAAACAGGGGCAGCTTCAGGGCGCCCAGTCTGGTTCAATAGCCTTGCATGCCGATCTTGAACACATTGAGTTCTGGGATTTATTCCGTAATCTGGGCTGATTCTATCTCAACGGACTCGCTAATGTCAAAGGAGGGAACAGGTCTCGAGAGCGATTGAGCTAAGTGAGGCACAGCAACGTGCGCAAGGGGCACCTGGAGTAAAAGTCTTCAAGGATGACAACAACAATGATCTCGTTCTCTCCTTTGGCGAAAAGAACACGCTTATCAGTAGCGGCAGTCAAAGGGCTTCAAGCATATAATACTGGGGCAGCGAGAGACCATATTCACAGCACATCTAATGTTTCCACGGGATGACGTATTCCCAACTGAACAATATGACATAGATGTCCTTTTCCGAGTATAAAAGTTTAGGATTCGATGAGATGAAGTCGGTGTCAAAAGAGTCAATGGTAAGTTCGGGACCTAGCCACACTACCAAGGCACAGCGGGGAAGGATTTTAGAGTGCGGGTGGGGCATGGGGACGCTAAGACATTGAAGTGACGGTGGACAATAATGCCCTTCCCGCCAAACGGTCTTTGCTTTTTGGGGTCCATATTCATTCATGCTCATCATGCAACCAACACCAACACACTACCACCGTAAATACTACCAAATGCTTATTGCGGGGGCGTAATTATTCGGTCTCGTTGATCATCATGGGCAGATATGCCAGGATTTTGTCCACGCTTCCAAGGTTCTTCTTATTGTAACATTATTGTACCTCCGGAACTCATCTATGAAGCCAGCTGTGAGTCGGTGCTTACTAGCCAGTTACGGCCAAAGGGCTCCGAAGATATAGCGATTTGAAGACTCTCCTGTATTATGGGAGGCGGGCTCGTGGCAATGCCATGAAATCCTACTGGGGGTTAGCAGCATCATCTTAACCGCTCCGCTGTGTTCGCGAGGTTGAAGCAAAAGGATATAACATTTGTTAACAAACTTGACAAGAAAGCCCCAATCAAACACGTATCTTAGAACCATTGGAACATCGAATATGTTTAAGATTGAACAAGGCAGCCGCTAGAGAAGACAGGCCAATGGACAAGCACAAGCACAGACCGGTCGGAGCAATGACATCGGGCGTTCAAAGACAACTCCACAATTGTAAACCATTATTGTTGAGTTAAGTGACCGTCTGTGATGCACCTATCAGATGTTGCGGCGTCGAGAGCTGTCAAGGCCATGGGTGGCCACGCTCATGCAGCAAGGTATCTCAGCTAGAGATGCTAGCTGTGGTCGCCGGGACCATTATCAGCTAACGCCTTTCGTTTCCAACTCGAAACCTGTTGTCTGAAGACGTCCTGCTATAAATTATGCCATACCCTGAGCCATCATGTTCGTTCTTCAACCACTATCCCAAGCAGATTCCACTACACATCCAATCACACATCATCAACCCCTTCTTCACCATGTCCAGCCCTCATACTGTTGAAGTGCCTTATCAAGGGAACACTACACCTGACATTATTGCTCAGAGTACTGTTTACTCAGAGCAGATGAATACTTGGCTGCGAGAGGATCAAAACGATATGCCCTGGAATAATATTGGTTCAATTGTTGCATCTAACACGCAAGACAACTCCGAAGCCAACGTCGCGCCGTCAGATACCCCTGCCACTCAGGGCAGTGGGAAATAGTCCCATGCTAGAAACACGTTCTGGTAGAGGTACTGCTATAATCCTTATCAGTGAGACTTATAAACGCTAACACCATGTCGTCGGGGTCAGATCGTGTCTTTCTCGTCAACCGTAAAGACAACTTGCCTACAGCAGTCGACACATGACCAAGTTGGAGCTAGGTTCCCGGGGCGATAGAACGGAGACGGAGTGCGTTACATGGTTAGCCTTTTTTTTTATTCGCGGCAAAAGGATATTAGGTCATCCGGTGCAAAAAATGGCAAGGAATGAAGAAATCGCCGTGTATGTAGGGGGGGAGGGGGTGCGTAGTAGAAAGAGCAGAATATAGACTTCGTTCATCCGTACCCCGATAGCTCTCTATAAGGCCAATTGCATAATTATTCCCATTTTCGTGTATGTTATCAGAGGATTGTCTTTAGAAACGCTAATCACTTTTTGTCAATAGATGGTCTGCTGAGACAGAAAAGAAGCATGATAAATCCAAATAGGATGGTAACCCGCAGCGGAATACATCACAGGTAGCGAGACTTCTAGAACCTTTCTGGAATTATTCTAGAACTTTTCTCTTGAGCTTCCCCACGACTTGTAACAAGGGTCCTCGGCTGACGCCGTAACTACCTTCGATAGGATCTGAGGCCAGCAGAATGCTGTTATTCTAAAATCGCAATCGTCGGGTTTCCTTCCTCTCCTCCCGCGTTTATCGCTTTATTTATTTTTTGTTTCGCCTTCTGCCGTCTTTCTGTTTGAGTCTCTCGGCTGCTGGCTCCGCCGCGAAGGAAGCACCAACATCTTGGCTAACTCTATCCGACCCCATGAATACCCCGGGCAGATCTGCAGATCCAAAGCTGTGACATAGAATATTGGGGGCGTTTGTACAAAGAAGAGCCCAGTCAGGACATGACGACAAAAAGGATCAAGGCCCGTGAAAGAAACAACAAAATAACCAACCGCTTCACAAACAAAACTGGTAAAGTTACTATGTAGGTGATTTAAGGAAACCATGATTTGGTCAAAGCTCCGGCACTTCTCAAGGCTAGTTGAGTACACAAGTCGATTCTTTAGACGAAGAGAGGCCAAGGAGGCTGAAGTGTCAGGGTGGACTCGGTAGAACAGCACAGCTCCGGAGCCGGGCGGTGTAAGATTCACATGCCCTTCTGACAATTGGGCAGAACCGACCATGAAAAGGGGAAGAGATGGCGTCAGCCAATCATTAGATCTAAGCACACCCTTGTAATCCTCGGCAGTTGTACAGCTAAATGCCGTGTTGGAAGCCCCAACTGTCTGATCATTCGAACAACTATTAAGACTTCAAACTTAAGCCCATAAAATCTGTGTCCTCATACGAACCTTATGTACCTATTAAGTCCTTTTCCACCTCGAAGGAATAACATTGTTGGACTAACTGGTGAGGTGAGTACGGTAGTATTCTAGCGACGCTTCGGCAGATCAACGCCACATAGGCCCATTTTCGTATCCTTTAGGCTCTCCCATGGTCGGCCGAACTATACCGAAATAGCGCTGGCAGGATTCGCAAATCTTAACGATGCATCGGCACGGCAGCTAACGTTAGGTCTTAGCTCAGCCACCCTTTTTGCTTTCAAGCAATCTCAGATTACCCCAAGAGGAACCTTGCAGTCGCCTGTACATCAGTTCCTTAGCGCAGGTTGGTTATGATGCCGTGGAAAGGTAGGCTCCATCTCCATTACCCTGTTCGACTTGAGCTTATCCCCAAGGCCTCGACGTGTCCGATATTACATTTCTGCTTCTTTTCCCGTGCAAGCCGGCGGTCTAAGTTAGATGGCGTAGCCAATGGCTCTGTAAGTAGGGCAAATGTTTAGTTTGGACAACTCGCACAACTCGTATCTGGTTTGCGGGTACGTATAGCTCATCTGGCCGATCGCACTACATCAGATCGCTGGTGCCTGCTTTTGAGATGCACCATTGTATCCCTATCCCCACATATAAGTTGTTAGGCGACTGCAAGATAAAGTAGTCTTCAACTGGGAGCGTACCAATCCGTAAGAGAAGGGGAAAATGTATAAAAGGACGTGCGCCATGCATGCTCATTACCACTGCGCTCAAGTCAACCCCAACCGCTTAACTCACCAAGGTAGCTTACCTGGTACTAAGCTATGGCCAAGTCGAACCAACGATGTGATGCCGCCGCGACATTAATAAGCTGACGCCAAACTTGATGTGTTGATTAATCCCTGTGTTACGGGATGGCAGTAACATAAACAATGCCGTGCGCCTTACCCAAAGGAAGTTTAGTTTTACATCCATGTCAAAAGCCTCTCAGATGTTCATATAACCAAGGTCATGATTATCATCCCCGGTACCTTACCAACGATGAGACCCCCTTTCCCCCAAATGCCGTGCCAGATGCACGGATACTTCTTGGCAATAGGACTTGGACTTTGATGTTCGGCATGGGTAAGGGCTCAAATAACCTGTAGTCTGATCCTTTTCGTTAGTCTCTCTACCGATATCACCTCCGGTATTGACTCGCGGTTTCGGTCTCATCTCTCAAGCCCCGGTATATCGGGTAAGCATGCCTACTATACATTCCCTGTATAATACAGGCAGGGTTATTTCGTCTGCTTTCATTGTCCATGACGAAGTGATGCAACATGTCGCCCAAGAGGCCAGCTAGACGGCGACACTATCGGAACCTTACCCTTGCGAGTCACGGTTAGCCCTTTGCATAGCTCGACTTTGTCAATTCCCAGGAGCCGCAGTATCGCAGAGGTCCTCCACCCCAGCGTACTTAGTTAGTCTAAAAAGAGCCTAGTGCAAAAGCTTTCCAAGGTCGCGCCGCGAGTCCAATGCAATACAGCTGTCCAGTCTGTACGCCGTACCGGACCGATATATAAAGTAGTACCGTCTGGAGAATCATGGAACGTTGAGATAAGGGCTAAATTAGATCGGGACTATATTGGCGACAGATGGGAAGGGAGTGGTGGAGGCTGAATGAAAGTCTCTAGGTATAATAGGTGACCCCACACATCAGTCAAGAACGACTAGGCAAAATTGACCAGACTAAGGTACCTAACCTCCAGCCAGACCGTCGTAAGATGTTCAGACTGGACATGGAGCCAACTCCATGTAACCCATGTCATCCCAGAAAGACGTCCCAGACAGATCTGCAAACCCCAAGTCGACGACCTCATATGCGCGATGCAGCGTGCGCGATGTATGATATGCTTTTTTGGCCGGTTTACACATCCACAAAGAGTATCTGGCGGTTCGCCGAAACTTAATAGGCATCTCCAATTTCTGGGTTAACATAACGTCAGATATGCAAAGTCCAGGGGTAGACGTGCATATCCTGGGAAAAGGCAGCCACCTCCCTCGCGACAACACACACCATCCTCGTCATCTTTTAGCTTTAAACGCCCGGGCCAGCCCACTTGTTATTAAGGGACGAACGGCAAGGAACGAGCGGAAGTAAACTGTTCAACCCGCCTTTCACTTGCGGCTGAGCTGTGCGGCTGCTGCCGATCAAGCTTTGTGTACAATGCTTCCAGGTTGTTTCTAGATCAGCCGCAGCAACATTACAGAACGAGTGTCGTACCCACCCCTGGGGGTGTAGATCCCGAGATAAAGGTGATAATATTTCAGCTTGCGGACCGCGTTACTGACTGTACATCCAGACCCCAACTAGAAAAACCATGGACTAAAAGTTTTAGAATATGCTGAACTCGGCTCCGGTGTATCTAGGAAACCGGGTTTAAGGAACGCAGGAGTAGGAGCACAGAACTTGATGAGTGCATCGCAGTTTGTTTTGTGCTTTACAATAGTGATGATTCTCCTCCACTCAATAAACGATATTTATAATTTTTATCGTGAAGCCGCCAACCCACAGTGGGGCATGTTTTGCTACCCGTAGGTCATCTCATGTGCTTTTCATTCACATTCAAAGCTTAATAAGGCAATCAAGGCTCAGTCTTATCTGTGGGATACCATTTACGGTATATGGATGTCAGTCCTCGTTCGTCAGTGGCTCCCCCATCTCTAGGCCAGCGAGCCCCACCTCTTCGTTAGAACGAGAACTGAGACAATGCTAGTGAACAGCAATTGCGATCGCAATTGCGTCTCCTGTCGTCAGGCAAGCTTCGGCAGTGGACCCAGATACGACACGACAGGTCTCGTTGTGTGCCATAATTAAACTGTCGACTCAACATCCGCTCCGTTCCGTTTCCGAGAGTTTGAGACTCCAAGTTGCTCGCACGGAACCACATCCTTATACAGGATCCCTGGGCGCTGGGGTATCTTTTTCGGGTCGGCTCCGCATTCTATTTGACATCCCAACTTTCATGCCATTTAGTTAGTATTAACACATCCAATAATCATCAGTTACACTTCATAGCCTGCGGGATAAAAATATGTTTAGCCCAAGCGAAACGGCTTGGCAAAGGGAACGCTATGAATGGCTGTTAGGACACAGGGCTCAATGATACAGGCCTGTTGTAATCTCTGGGGTCAACGCAACCAGACAGTATCAAAGTCTCTCTTATCGAGCCCGTTGCATGCAAGTAAGCCGCGCGACGCAAGCATCAGCTATCAGGTCTATCAACTCAAAACAACGCTCTCATTGCATACAATACTAACACTCGCATTGTACAGCTTGGTTCGGTGAACCTGCCAAGCTGCCAACACAACCGACAGCCACAAACGTAGACACCCGCATGAGCAACAGTGTTTGAGTAATAATGTGGATGGTCCTATTGGATGCCTCGAGATTGGCGGGGGACAAGGGCATCTGATTCATAGGTTGGTTTGATTCTTTCCCATGGACGTGCATAGGGCAAATGCTCTTTGATAAGTAGCGTAGCCATGCATGTTGGCGTTGATGCTGATCTCACTCATAAGTTCGCCGAACTTTCATCTGACGGAGAAAGGCTTGCAGCGCTAGGGTTTCTATTGGTGAAAAGAAACAGGACAAGGGAAGTTAGCGGTTTAGAAGCCTCAGAGTACTCTCGGGGTTTAGTTCGCCGACAAAGGTCTTCCTACTGCATCTTAAATTATCTGAGGTTGAAAATTCCGACTTTAGCGATGTTGTTGATAAGTGTTTCCAAGCACAGCCATGAAGTGTACCTAGTCTAAACGTTGAGATTAGCGGGACGAACAGCTAATCGGGCGGGGGCTAAATTGGCGGCCGGAAGCTTGCCGTCCGGCAAAATCCCATTCGATTTTTCGGTCTCCACAATTAGGGAATTAGTGAATCAGGGCATCAATCGATGGTGTAAACCCCAACTCCCGAGCATACAGTCGTATGTACCTTGCGCTAGACTCAGCCAACTTAGTGCTCAGCACAGTTGTGCATGTACATCCAATCACTGCAAGAACAGTCTAAATGCATATGCAGCATACGCAATGCAATCGCTGCGACCCCCTGCAACTGAGTTCAGGTCGGGCTCTAGCTATTGGTAAGATTGCGTCTCTATCGATTTGTGTCCGAGGATAGTTGGTGTTATCTTTCAGCTCGACGAAGCTTCAATTTAGATATGTGATAGGCTTGTAACCGACATCACAAACTATCCAAGTACCCTACCTACATGGTTATAGTCCTAACAGGGACATCTCTATTAATTGTCGAAACCTGACACGTGACGGAGGATGTTCCGCTCAAATGTCAGCCTGGGTGTCAGGCTAGCTGGTCCTGATGGGTGCCCCGGACGGCAGTCTGAATGGTAGTCTGAATGGTAGTCTGATGGATGCCCGCTCGGATGCCGCATGGGATCATCTTCAGGAAGCCAATCAGGATGAGTCAAGGACTAGTTCGATCTTCCGAGGTAGGTAAGGTTATATGAGCCGCACGAGCCGCACGACAAGGCAAAGAAAAGGCGGCCAGCGCCGCCGTGCCCTCGACACGCCAGGGACAAGGTACGTAACATTGGACACGAACTTGCGTATGGGGACAGAGAAAACAAGAGCGCTTAGCCTTTTTCAGATACTGCCACAAAGAACCAACAGACAAACCAGCGGACCAGGCGACAGACGACAGACATATAGATATGTACTATTCACCAATCTCATTACCTCTACCTGTTGTCTCGAGACAACCTGATTGTTATAAATAATGACATGCCCCAGGTGTTCATACTAGGTAGCCAATGACTATGCTCAAGCATATGCTCCTATACCCGCTCATCCTCTTCATCATGCCAACCTTCTCCTACATCCAGGTCCCCCGTGAATGGAACCCTTCACCCAACATTGTACATCAGAGCACTGAATATTCGGAACAACTTAACGCTTGGCTGCGAGAGGATCACAAGGACATGCCATGGCATATCATTGATTCGATTGTAGCGTCTAGCAGCAACACATCTGAGCCCAACCCAAACACCGACGCTTCAGACAATCCCGCCACTCAGGGCAGTGCCAGGTAGGCTCCTGTCCTCAACATACGTTCCGGTACCGAGGCACGTTGATGTCTCCCTCCATGCCTGAACATGGACATAACTGACATGATACATGTTCATAGTCAAGCGCCTAGTCTTTCATATGCGACATTACTTCGTCCATCAACATTCCGCTCGAAGCCCTCAAAGCAGTAGTCGGCATAGTCACGCAGTCCCCGGAACCCGAACGACACTACAAGTGGCAGGCACACAAGAGGCACGGTTAAATACAGTGGAATTCGAGGTCTCTGTATTGGCGTGCTCAATGAAGAGCTTCCTAGTTCAAACTAGTGAAGCTCGAGATACATATGCACATCAACCTCTCGGTGGGGAGGTATGATAATAACTCTGTATAGTTCGGTCAGTACTCTGACAAAACAGAAACATGTAGACAGAACAAGATGTGTCGGTGGGTATCAGGAAACTTATAATGGAATCATACAAGAATTCTTGTCAAATACAATCTAGCGTGAAGTTTGTAGGTCATCATTTGGGAGGGGGTTATGTTGTGAATGTAATAAAATAATGACTTACTCAGCATAAATATGTCCATTTGGATTGAACGAACATTTCACTTCGTCCATGCTACATCCTCATCCGTACTCAATCATCATATCAATCTGGCCTGCGCAACCTTTACGGCCGAGCAAGTCCAGGTGAATTGGTGCCAAAGATTTGACCGATCGTCCCGCGAATCTGGTCAACAAGAGCCTTGATCATGCCCTGAGGCTTGCCTCTTCCATCAAGCCCATGGACAGGCTCGGTACCCATCGTGGGGAGAACATTGTCGCCAGCAGATAGACTGACGAACAACGCGAACGGCACGAGCCAAACGCATAGACCGAAGTACGACGCGATTTGCGCGAAGCTAGGAACGTCGGCTTTGTCGTAGTACGAAGTACGTTGGTACGCGCGCGACTGCGTATCTGAGAAATGACGGAACCAAACATAGTGATTGACCAAAACGAGAACTACATCTCGTTAGCAATAAACTCAATTTGCCCACCCGCCAAGGCAACATACCACACGATGCCAGGAACAACGGATCCGACAGCTTCACAAAAGGAAAGCGTCTCATATTCCCCAGGTACACCACATGCGACAAGATCGTCAAGACAGTAGCCCAGAAGGGCAGACCATCAACCAGCCATAGAACCGCCTGAATGCCAATGACGCTGTAGATAAGACGCGTCAAGAACCGCTTCGCGATAACGCTGTGCTCCTCGACGAGCTCGGACAGGTAGTAGAGACCAGAGGCGATAGCAAGGGTCAAGAAGCAGAAACCCAGGAGGGTTCCTATGTAGCCGACAAGAGGTAGAATCCACATTTTTTTGCGTTGCGTTGTGTTTGGGCGCAAGCAATGGTTTGAGTTGGAGCTCACATGTTGGAAGGAGGGGAGAGAGATTGTTATCTACAAGAGGTTGAAAAGGAGAAGTGTTTTGGACACGGTTTTAACTACCAATCAGTAGCTCCATACGTCGGCGAATAGAGGCTCCGATTCCGATGGTGGTGGGGGTCGCCGCTAAGAAGTTGAGCTTATCGATAGCCACGAAAAAGTAGTTTTTGCTCAACACCAGGAAATCGGCGATAAGGTGCAGCTCCAGGCTTCGCGACCCATTCATTTATTACAATTCCTTTTCCGAAGCTGGATATCTGAAAATTTCTTGAAAGTCACTTGACTTACAGTCTTCGCCATGTCTCGTCCCGAGGATACCCTGTATGTCACCACAACCCCGCCATCATGCCCCTCAAGCTCACAGAAACAGTGCCGCCGACGTCCACTATGACGATACCGAAGCGCGCAAGTACACAACAAGCTCTCGAATCCAAAACATTCAGGCCTCCATGACACGAAGAGCTCTCGAACTCCTCGATCTCAAGTCACCATCCCTCATTCTCGACGTCGGCTGCGGCAGTGGTCTCTCCGGCGAGATCCTCTCCTCAGTCGAGCCCGAAGAAGGCGGCCCTCACACATGGATCGGAATGGACGTATCGCCATCAATGCTGGACATTGCACTGCAAAGAGATGTAGAGGGTGATCTCATGCTAGCAGACATTGGCCAAGGCGTACCCTTCCGAGCTGGTACTTTCGACGCAGCGATCAGCATCTCCGCTATACAATGGCTCTGCAGCGCCGAAACAAGCGATACATCACCCTTCGGCCGCCTAACCCGCTTCTTCAACGGTCTCTACGCATCTCTCAAGCGCGGCGGTCGCGCAGTCTGCCAATTCTACCCCAAGAACGACGAGCAGCGCCACATGATCACCCAAGCCGCTGTAAAAGCCGGTTTTGGCGCCGGTATGCTCGAAGACGACCCGGGCACCAAGAACCAGAAGCTGTACCTCGTGCTTACCGTGGGAGGCGGTGATGTCCAGAAGAATGGCGGTGATATCACTGGTGTTGTTGAGGGTATGGAGGGTGTGGATGTTGAGGATGCGAGAAGGCAGATTAAAGCGCATGCTCCGAATATGTCGAAGGGTAGTAAGGCGTGGATTGTTAAGAAGAAGGAGCAGATGGAACGGAAGGGAAAGATTGTCAAGGCGACGTCGAAGTACACTGGACGAAAGCGACGGATACAGTTTTAGGCTTGTGGGCTGGTTTGGCATTGTACGGCGTTGGTGGGAAAATCTTTCTTTCTACTTTCAATTTGACACGGATACCCTTTGAAGTTCATACAGTTCGCTCGTTGAAGAAACTGAGGCCTTTGCATTTTGATGCCTACACCAGGATATAGTCTTAGACGGCTGGCCAGAAAGCTTCTTCGGCGTCCAAGACATCATGCCACTTCCCCTCAACCCTCTTAAACAGCTTCTCCTTGACATCCGCACCCTTCTCCTCGACAAGCTTGTTCACAGCATCATCAATGATCCTTCCAAGTTCATCCACAAACTCAACAAACTCCTTGCACGTCCAGTTGTTGATAAACTCCTTCCTCACAGCCCCACCATCGGCATCATTACTCCCATCATCATCAGACAGCTGCGCCTTAGCCCACGACCAAGCATCAAGGTAACACTTTTCCGTTCCCCAGTAAATCACCGCAGCTTCAAGCCAAGGAAGTTCCTCTTTCTCGTTAGGAGATACAGAAGCGTACAGAGCTTCCCAGCGTCGAAGACCTTCTAGTTTGGTGCTTGAGTCAACACGGCCATCTTGTCCAGTCTCGATATTAACGTTAATGCCGTATTCTGCTGCTGTGTTGATGAAGAACTTTTCTTCTCGGCGGATGTTGACCAGAGCTGCGACAATCCAGTCTAGAAGCTTTGTTGTAGCTCCGGGATCAACATTGGATTGTACGGTATCAGGGTATTCGAGAAAGCTGAGAAGACGGCCAAGACCACGGCAGTAGCTGTGGATGTAGAGACGATCATTAGCAAGCCATCGGCCAAGGAGCTCTTTTGATGCTTTCCCGTGACCTGCGAGCTCGAGGAATTTAGACTGGGTAGCTCGCTTGTAAGCTTGCTCGTCTGAGACGAGAAGCTTTTGGGTTAGGGAGTAGGACATTATAATGATTAATGAGGTATTTCCTCAGGTTGTTGATGCGGAGATGGCTTCATGGTCTGACGAGAGCTTTGGCGAGTGGAATTATGTCATTGTGAGAGGATCGGTGTAAAGTTGTTCCAGCTGCAGGATGTTGGTACTACAGGGTCCAATTCGAGTCGAGTCCAACGTGAGATCTGTATGAGGCTACTATGTGCAATCTTTGGTGTTTATGAGATTAGGTTGATTTGTGTATTGTTGCGCCTTGTGAGACATTGCTCTGAACGTCAATTGTGCTGTGACGGGAAATTTACTCGAGTCAATTGAGATGCAAGATACTTCTTATAATGAAGAACATATGCGATGACTTACATGCTCATTGATGGCTACTGTATATCTCATGGGCTACCATTAGTTCTCTCGTCAGCGATGACGATCAACTTCTCGGGCCGTATACTCGGCTGCCCGGCTCGTCAAGTAACTAGACTGTCCTCAGAATTGAGAGTAGCCTATAAGAAGCATCCATTCTCATTCAAATCTATCGATGCTATTCTTGGGAACGGACTGTCGGACTCTCGGAACCTCCAAGAATGAAAACCCAGCATCGACGGAACATTCATATTCCCGGATCTAGGACGCAGTTGATCTTCAACGCCATGTACCCGTTGGCTCGAGCCGGGGG
>LTDI01000580.1:0-27366 GCA_001654545.1 Fusarium agapanthi
TAGGTTTATAAATTAGTAGTAACTATATACAGTTAGAAACTACAGGCCTAATCACTAGCTTTAACCTATAGAGCATTCTGAATCTCATGAGTTTCTACGGTAGTCCCCCAAAGTTGGCCATGGCGCCGGACGTGGTCTCAGACGGCAAAACCCTGCCTGCAGGGCTGGGCTCGATCGAGGGACGTGCCCTTCCCGTTCGGCTTAGAGACAGCGATACTTGGAGCAGTTGAAGTTACTCTTTAAAAGGTAAGATCAGGAAGAGAGTTAATAACATGGGCTTACCCTTATCGTGCTCTCCATCGTCTGGCCTGGACTCACCTCCAACCTTTCTCAATTCCCTCGCAAACCTCTTCGCCCTCAAATCTTGCCTGCACTCTGAATTAAATCAAAGTTTACCAGGTTTTCGGACACTGGCCGCTCCTTCGTCTCTTGTTTCTCTCCAGCTTATTAGCCCAAACCTTGCAACAACGCTGAGACCAAATATCTTCATGATCGAGTAAGTCACTCGATTTCTACATTGCGTCGACTTGTCGCAAGCTACAAGCAGCTCGACTCTGCCAACCGTAGAACATTTGCATTGCGCTCCATCTACACCTTGACCCAATCCCGTTACACAAGAGCCCTGGGCCTCTCCAATGCTAGCCGTTCATCATGAACGCGCAGGTATCATTTCTTGTAAGTGTTACGCCTCCCCGCAGAAGAATTGACCCTCTGGTGTATCTGCAGCAGTTGGAAGTAACTTTCCAAAGAACTACTTCGATCCTGACATTTTATCTCTAGGATGGCACATATACGCTGATTCACATTCCTCTCAGCCTTTACTCGACCCTGCTCCAGCCAATTCTCCGAGTACTTCTGCCACAATCTCAGGGAACGGGTGGCCTGCGCGATTCGCCCGAGTACGAGTTGCAGGGACTCACACCTGATGGCCAGCATGGCTTTCTGAATATTAGCATCACTCCTCTTGAGTGTTCGGTTGTCTGTCACACCTCATGGGCTCAGAATGTCTTCGAGCCAGTCCTTAAAGCTATGCCGCGCGACACTGCGAAAACTGTTTCCGTTTCCAAAGAATCATATATGGTACTTTCAGTCATAAGCGCTGGGCTCGATGCAGGCGGTCGTGTGATGGAATTGACCTCTCCGCTGGCCCTCGCTGGTATCCCCATCTTCTTCATCACGACCTATTATTCAGACTTTATCTTAGTCCCTACAAAAGAGCGAGAAAACGTGGTCAAGTCTCTCATCGCAAAAGGTTTCGAGCTGTCCGATAACGAGTCCAACTTCATCACTTCCGCTGCCAATCACAAGCAGGGCGCTGGATTGTCTGCAACTTCTCCGCCACATGAGGGCCTCCCTCTCAATGTCGCTGAGTTGCAAACACGGATTTTTGGTACACTTAAGAAGAGGCATGTGGCACCCCAGATTGAGGAAACGCTTGAATTAGTGCAATGTTCCGGCCGCGAAGCATCGCAGCTTGCAAACTTCACCCATCAAAGGCCTTCAATTAGCCGCCACGCAACGGGAAACGGCCGCCGACCAAGTTGGGCAGACAATGTGGACACAAAGCTCTATACATGCATCATCTCAGCGCTCGTCTCGCAGCCTCGATTTATGTCCGTCACTCTTGCTCAGGATGACCCGCCATCCCTGTTGCTCGACAAGAATCTTCTCTACATATTTGGCGACTCCCTCGTCGGGGACACAGATGCTAGCCTGATACCGATCTTCCTGGACCTGAAGACTCTTCCTCTGGAGGCCACGGGCATTGTTTGCGGTGTCGCTGGTATACTCGTACAAGACACTCAGATAGCGGCGAGTTCTGAATTATCTTATCTCTCGACTGCTCAGGCAGGTGCTGTGATTCTTTCTGAAGAGCAGTCCGTCCGGGCCATGGGTATATTGAAGCCATTGCTCAGTGAAGAGCTGTAATGCTTTGAGCTTGATCAATACGTGCGATAGAAGATGAGACCGTCACAATGATGTAAAATTATGGAAAGCTCACAATCTATGAGCAGGTGACAATGGCGCAACGGAGATGGCGTTTGTTTTCTAAAAAGCCGGGCTGTTGGATTTGTGTAAAACCATTATTCGACTTGAGAATTTTAGTATTTTGTCTGAGGAAGAGATCCTGGAGATGCGCCTGGCTTCCATATTGATGTCATGTTATAGTACCACGTAAATCACTTCTTTGCTGATCTCATAAATCCGCCGGGGCCTCCCATACCGCGCTGCATGCGTGTGAAAGTCCCATAGTTATATTTGCACGGCCCTTAGTTGTTTTTGAAATATTGGAAGCAATCGAAGTTAGATTATTCGTAAGGCATTTTGTGGGTTGAACTCCTGGCAATACTGACGCTCGGGGGTTGTCAAGTCTATCGACAAAATACCGTCTTATAAAGTATTTTTGGCCAGTACATCGTTTTCCGTGACCTTAAACATCTTTAAGGCTTATCTTTATCAATCATTCCCAACCCAGTGTCTCAAGAATCAAACGGTAAGCTGACTTGAAGGAAAGGGATCACGATATCAGGACCTCATTTCTTACTTCCCCTTTTTCTTCTCCTGCTTCTCTTCCTTTACCAACCCGGACTTTACAAACCCATCTCTAGCTACGGCATTAATGAGCGCAAACCTTCTAGGTCCTAGCTGAACACCACCGTACCACCTCGTCACCACCACCATGGCATCCCAGATATCCATGACCTGCATCAGATGCAACATCCTTCCACCGGCAGCTGTCTCGCCGTCATCATCGCAGTCCTGGAAACTCGTAGCCCCGGGTCCACGGATCCGCCATGCTGTCATGTTGTGCGTGGCGCTGCGTATGCGTTTGTCCGATGAGAGCAAAAGTTGGACGTAGTATCGAGCCTGATCAGGCGAAGTTACTCGTGCGACGTGTGCTAAGAATGTTGATTTTGACTCTGTCACAAGATCGGATAGGACCCATTCCGGAGGAGGAAAGTCTGGTTGCTCGTAGTCTTCTTCTTCAGGTGTCGATGGAGCTGGGGCCTCACTTTCAGGCTCTGGTTTCTGCTCCTCCGCACGCCGCGTGAACTCCTCCACGGCATCGAATAGACAGACCAGACCCTCTTGAAACACTTCGCCCAGAGCGTCTCGGAAGAGTGCCAGGTCACGAGCACCAGCGCCTTTGACACCACCGGAACTATGGTGTGTACTGAGGGCCCTGGGGGGCTTAGAGGGGTAATCGGACGGGAATTTCAGACGCAGAGAGGATGCATCGCCCGGCAGTTTGAGAATAAATACAGAGGAATCGTCTTCTGTTGGGGCGAGGCTGCCGTCGCCGTAGATGGAATTAATTGCTTCAACTTCATCCTGAAGTTCTTCGGACATCGTTCGGGCAGTGAGGGGTTGAATGAAAGGAGATTGAGGGTCTTGAGGTTTCAGTTTGTTAAAATCGCCCTAAACCTTGTGATAGATTTCAAGAAAGAGTACATTTGAGATTGCTTTAAGAACTCACGTTAGTTCCATTGCAGGTCTAACAATAAATATTCCAATGTTTCTTACAGTTGACGCTGGATGCACTTTAACCTGCAGAACCCCACATTAATCCATCCATTTTACCTCATTGATCCACTGAATCCCCATTCCTCTCTTACGTAGGTAGGTAGTATGCCTTCAACAAACCATCTCGTGATAAATGGACGAGATATAGGGAATGGCCATGTACTCAGAACAAATTGATATTGAGCGAGTACACTAGACTATGGGGCGGCGCCAACAGTAATCGAATACCGGTCATCTTCTGACCTATCACCCAGCATGACCTATCTATAGCTTCAACACAGAAACAACCAGTAATGCAACATTAGTATCACATTACTCGTCCATAACAGCCGCAAACTTGTCTGTCATCTTCTGTTGAATCTCCTCGTACTAGAATTGAGTTAGCACATGGATTGTGTTTGCCACCAAAGAACAACTTACTCTCTTGGAGATCACATCCTGGCCGTCGGTGGGAACCTCGAACTTCAACTGTCGTAGGTTGGCTTGCAGGTCAGAAGTAGCCTCTCGTACCTTGGCCCAGCTCTGGCCCTGCGCGATGACCTTCTGGGCTTCGTCGTGGAAGCCCACCATGAGCTTCATCATCCACTCTGTCTTCCAGATAGGACAGAACTGGTCATAGTCCGAGTAACCGTTTTGCTGCAAGAAATCCTCCTTGATCAGGCCCGCAATATCCAACGTAATCTTGTCAGGATCAGACAGGGCACTCTTTCCAACAAGCTGAACAACCTGGTCGAGCTCCTCGGAATCAGAAAGAAGTTGCTTGATGCGGTCGCGGAGTCGAGGGAAGTCAGGGTAATTCTTCTCGTAATACTTATCCAAAATGGTGTTATACTTGCTGTAAGATAACGATGTGTTGATGGAAGGGAAATGTTTTCGTTGCGCAAGCTTCTTGTCGAGACCCCAGAAGACCTGCACGATACCCAGAGTGGATGTAGTAACGGGATCCGAGAAATCACCACCAGGAGGACTGACGGCACCGACGATACTGACACTGCCCTCGCGTTCGGGAGAACCAAGAGTCTGAACGCGACCTGCTCGCTCGTAGAACGAGGCAAGCTTGGCACCCAGGTAGGCGGGGAAACCCTGATCAGCAGGCATTTCTCCTAGACGACCAGAAAGTTCTCGAAGAGCCTCAGCCCATCGGGAAGAGGAGTCAGCCATCATGGCCACGTTAAGACCCTGGTCGCGGAAATATTCGGCAACAGTAATTCCAGTGTAAATGGAGGCTTCTCGGGCAGCGACAGGCATGTTCGAGGTGTTGGCAATGAGCGTAGTTCGCTTCATGATAGGCTCCTTGCGGCCATCGACCTCAATGGTAAGCTCAGGGAAATCCTTCAAGACTTCGGCCATCTCATTGCCTCGCTCACCACAGCCGACATAGACGATAACGTCACTGTTGGAGAATTTGGACACAGACTGACTAATGACGGTCTTTCCGCAACCGAAAGCACCAGGAATTGCGACGGTACCACCCTGAACACTAGGGAAAAGAGCGTCGAGAACTCGCTGACCGACAATGAAGGGCTGATCGGCGGACTTCTTGTCGTTGGAGGGACGTGGTACTCGGACAGGCCAGGACTGCATCATGGGGTACTCTGTCTTCTTGCCATCGAACTCGACCTCGAGGATGTTCTCGACGACGGTGTATTCGCCCTTGGCAGCGATTTTGGTAACGGTTCCTCGTGCACGAGGAGGGAACAGAATCTTGTGGTCTGCGAGGAAAGAGTTCTCGAAGACAGAGCCCCAGACATCACCACCGGAAAGGTGGTCGCCGACCTTAACGGAGGGTGTGAACTCCCACTTCTTCTCGCGGTCGAGGGCGGGGACGGCGATACCGCGGGGGATATAAATGGACTTGGCCATCTTGGAAATAGCCTCGAGGGGACGCTGGATACCGTCGTAGATACCGTTGAGGAGACCGGGACCGAGTTCAACTGACAAGGGCTTTCCGGTACGGGTAACAGGGTCACCCACCATGACGCCGGCTGCGATGATGATTAGCTCGTTATTGTTGTAGGTTCATCGTGGGCTGTCATACATGTCTCCTCGTAAACCTGAATAGAGGCCTGGTCGCCACTGATTCGAATAACTTCACCAACGAGATTGTCATGTCCTACTCTGACCTACAATAGCGGTGGGTTAGATCGTGGTGGATGATGACGATGGAGGATGATAGCAACTGACCAACTCGTACATGGCAACACCAATCATGTCCTCAGCCACGACGACGGGACTGTATAAAGTCAGCATGACATGTTGACAGTCAAAATATCGGTTTGAGTGTATTTTTGGGGACCGAGATTAGATCGCGGGCTCAAGAAAACGATAGGTACTGACCCAGAAATGGAGTAGATTTTACCTGCAGATAGTGTTAGAGACACCGCAAGGTGCTTGAACTCGGTTAAAGAACATACCGGTTTGATATCCATCTTCCTCATTGCTCTTGCTGCTGTTATTAGCAGCCTTTGATGTTTTCTACAGATGGCGGTAAGTCAGTATCGAGAACCAAGCAGCATGAAATGCGCCGGGTTGTCGCCAGCAAGCTTGGGGGAGGTCGGGAATCAACGCACAGGAGGCATCTTCAACGACGAAACTGCCGCGTTGTCTAATTGAAGATGAGGAGAGGTAGGAGAATGCGGCGACTGGGGCCAGATGGAAGATGTTGTCGAACCGGGGGAGAGGGTTGACGAAGGAGGCGGCTGGGATGAAGGTGAATATGGAGACAGAGACGGAGATGGAGATGGTGGTGGAGAGTTTGGCAGAGGCACTTGACGAGCTACGTCCACCAACGCTAGAGCTGCTGCTGCTGCTGCTTTCCCAGCTCTTGAGTGGAGCCAGGATGATGACGATGCTTTGCGGGTGGGGTCTCGAACAGCAGCAACGTTAACGGGAGGCGCAGGGGCTTTACCACTGAAGCTCCCTCTGTAACGGCTCCCTCTGGCCCCGGGGCCTGAGCTAAGGCTATCGTCATCACTGTCGCTCCCTTGCTCTCGCTGGCTGTTGTCGTCGTCGTCTTCGCCTCTGGTGCGGATCAGATCCAGCAGGGAACGCCTCGCTCTTAGAGTAGGACGAATGCCGAGCATAAGCTACGGTTGATGCTTTTTTTTGCGATAAATATTTTGTGGTTTCAAGCTCAGAGAAGTGTAAGTGGGAGATCTGGAGTATGTTGTTGATTAAGGTACGGATAGATGGGAGCCAATTCTCCAATGGGGCATATCTACCTAGTAGGTAGCTGAGCTATCTATCGGTTAGCGCTTGGACGGAGGCTGTACTGAGACATTATGCACAGCGCTACTGACCTCAGTGCCCAGTCTAAGGTTGCCAATCGACATTAATTCGAGGGTACCGGCTTGATTAAACTATGGAAAGTATTGGAAGCCCAAAACCTCAAACTTCCCAACTTCAGTTGCTGGGAATACGAGACTTAAACTCTTTGCGCCATGACATCGGTTTACTTTGTCTTCTTATCCTTATTCTCCCTCTCCCACTGCTCTCCCAGCTCCTTCACTTCCTGGTTTGTCTTCTCTATAGACTCTCTGGCTCCAGGCCAAGGCTTGCGACCTCGACCTGTTTCAAACAATCTGTAAACCGCGGGCACATCAGTCCCATCCATAAGCAAGTTGTAAAACTTTCGGTCGTTCCACCACAGCTTCCAGGCTTCCCAAGTGAAGCACCCCAAACGATCTGTGACTCCTGTGCCTGCTGCTTGGTTCAGAAACTCGTAAGTTGGCTTCGCCCTCCAACGAAATCCAGGATGAGGAGCCGGGCCTCTCTGGAGTGTCTTGACAACATAATCATAGTGATCGTCAATATCTCTACGCCTCTCTTCGGCAGCCGGTATGGGGTAGTCTCCAGACCACAAGCTCGCTAGAGCCATGGTAGTGAGATCGTAAAGTACGAATGGAGGACTCATGATAATCACACGGCCAAGAAACACCAAAGACTCGGGAAACTGCTCCGAGACAAAGCCATGGAAAAGACGTGCAAACTTGCTTTCCTCGCCGTAGAACTTGGTCGCTTCAATCCGCCTGTGGTGGTCAGGGGCAATGGCCGGGTCGGTCGGATCACCAGGGCCCTTGACGATAGAAAAGTCATAACCAAAGCCCGAGCAGAAAATGATGGCATCGAAATCTTCTAAGATCGTGCCGTCTGTAAGAGTAATAGTCTTGGGACCAGTTACTTCCTCGATGCCCTGTACAGATTTGACTGTACCATCTTTGAGGTTATCTGCCAGATGCTCGGAGAACAATGGAACTCGATGTAGGACTCCATCAACTGGTCGGGTACCGAATACTTCCCTCAAGTGTGGCCATTCTTTATCTCGCATATTGATCATCATCTTGGCCATGAGACCTGCAAAAATATTTGGCATGATGTTGCCTATTGTTCTCACACAAATGGACACACGACGACTCAATGTGTGCTCGAAAGCCTTGCCCTTGACTCTCCTGGGGAGCCAATGATGATCAGGATCTGAAGCTGAAGTTGGCTGGAGCTGGAGTTCTTACCACGAAGACGGTGCCACGATGGCTAAGATAGACCTTGTTGGTTCCAGCTTTGACCAAGAACGAGGTCGAATCCACACCAGTTGCCCCAATACCCACGACAACCACGTTTTTGCCCTGGTACTTCGAGGCGTCTTTGAACTGCCGCGAGTGAATGGCATCACCAGAAAACCTCTCTAGACCTTTTACGCGGGGGAGATGGCGGGTGTTGAGCATGACTGTAGCGACAACTACACGACCGAATGTTCTGACCTCTCCAACCCCCGTTTTAACATCCTTGAGAAAGACCCTCCAGGCCTTTCGTGGCTCATCGCGTTCTATATGGTCAACTGAGACTGAGAATCGTATGTGCGGATATAGGTCAAACTGTTCGGCGTAAGATTCGAAATATCTTTCGAGATCCTTCTGAGGGGGGTGCACAGGGAAGTCTAGAAACACTATGAGCTTCACGGCCATACGAGCAATGTACGGCTGGCTTACCATCAGGCAGAGGTAAATCAGTAATGGAACACTGGAAGCTATTAATGTTGCGATCTGCCCCATTTGAAAAGAAAAAGAAACATACGCATTGCTTGGAGGTGTTGGCTGTCGTGTACTCCAATGCAGTTGTCTGCTGGATATTGTTTGACGCATGCCATGTTCCAGCAACGTATTCTTATATTTCAAACGCTGTTGCGCTGAGTCCCTGTTCGCGAAGGTTCTTCAGTGCTAGAAGACCAAGTGGTCCTGCTCCCACCACGCAGACGTCGGGGCTGAGTTCTTGATTCTGGGCATCCATGATTTAGTAAGAATATTATCTTGATATGGGCCTAAGAAGAACATACAAAAGTGCGTGTCTCTGCTCCTTTATATCCTCACATTGTATAAGTATTGGATATTAACAACAGCGTAAAGATCCGAACTGCCGCGCGAGGTAGTGATCGCGCTTAATGCTGATACTCCTGAACGGCGCCAGAATGGAAGCTGTCAGCTTTTAGATCATCACGTAGGGTTACGACGCATGAAACAGATGAGATAAACTGATTCCAGCCAGTAAAGAAATACTATTGCCAACGGAGCTGCTTATGATAACGAGTTGGGATGTATCCGAGAAAGTCTCCGGAGCTCCTTGGTATTCGCACCAGCAAGGGTGTGAGATTGTACTTCCACTGGTTTTATGTGTCCGGCCTATCCTTTTTTCTGGGAGACACGTCTTCTCTTCTTTGATGATAGGGTGTTGAGAACGTAGCACGCAATGCGAAGGCGAAAGAGTCTGTCTGAAGATATGGAACAACCTAAGCGGTTGCAATTATATACTAAATTTGGCCAATATCAAGATGGCATTCCTGCTGTTGTGTGCCTTTATGGAACGGTTATATGGATCACTTTAAGATTAAAGATATGATTAGGGAAAAGGTTGACACATTCTGACGGCCATGAGAATGAGGATGCTAAGACTTGGGGGATGTTGGGGCGATACGCATAGTTGCGATTAGAAGTTATCACGAGTAAATTTTGCATGAAGATAAGTACAATTTCGGCTAAAAGAACATGAGAGAGTGGCAATAGTGATTGCCACTGTAAGATGTACGAGTGGGAACAAAATACGGATTGGTAACTGTTGCTGGATGCCAGACAAACAGCCCATCTCGATGTGGTCTGCCCGGTAACTGGACTTAAAGAACTGGGAACTGTACCAGAAAATGTTCGCAAAACAGCCAAGGTACATACTTGAGCACGCCGAGGTTTTTGGCCTTCTCGACAAGCCGCCTGGAAACTCAACATAGGAAACCTCCATGATCTGGCGGTGATGGAGCATAAAGAGAGAAAACTTACAGACCTTTTGGTAAAGCTCTTATCAAGTGGCAATGCCAAGTGCGGTGTTCATCCACGGGCATAGACCACACGTAAGTCTAGAGATATAATTCTTTATTCTGCATCATATCTGTGGTATCTCGGCCGCATCCTGAAGGATTGAGAGAAGGGCTTTGAGTACGATTCCTGCCAAAATAGACATATTTGATCATCCATGTAACTTCACATCCAGGCCTGCCAGAATCTCTTGCAGCATCTTCAAAGCCCCCTCCTTGGCCACCAAGGCCGAAAAAGTCGCTTGTAAGACCGAGATGCCACACTCATCCCTTTCTGCAATATTTTGCATCCTTGTATGGTATGAGAAACCTAGTGTTGGTACGTCACAGCCATCCTGGCTCCGTGCCGCTCGTAGCATACAGATCTGCGAGGAACGACATTCGCCAGTGCATTCTGGCTGTACCCAGCCTCTGCTGAGACGTAGCATGTATTCATCAAAGGTCGTCTGATTCTTCTCGAAGACCTCGGTGACGTTGTGCCAGAATGAAGCGGTGAGCTCCGCCGTATCGTCGATTAGGGGAGGGTTCGTGAGTGGGCCATATGCCTCCTTTGCAGAATAATACTTTTCCCACACGGGACCTTGGGTCTGGTATGTAGGAGACGTCATGTCGGCGCTGTAGGTAGTTGCATCGAGGACGGCGAACGTCACAGGATCAACATCGTAGACACGAAAAGATGGCATTCCTGACGTGGGAGTGAGTGCGGGGCCGACATATGATGTTATTAGAGCATTGTTAAAGGTCTTTCCCGGAGCATCACTGTATGTAATCTGAAAGTGATCTCTGTGGGTGTGACCAAAGAACATGGCTGCGATGGTTGCTGAGTATCGGTTCACTACCTGGTTCAGGTAATTCGACTGATCGTGGAATGCATTCCGGTCGCCCAGCGGCATATGCCCAATAATATAGACACGCTCTCCAGATTTCTCAGCAGCGTAGAGTTCTTCAACAAGCCAATCGATCTGACCGCTGGGATCGCGCAGCATCTTCCTCTTAAAAAGCCAGAAGTTCCCACGGTAAAACAGATTTGTGTTGAGAGAGATAACACGCAAGTTGCCATGGGGAAATTTAGTTGAATAAGCGCCGATTCTTGCTGCTGTAGAGGCTGATTCATGTCCAATCCAACGAGACCATGTCCCTGCGAGAAGGTCGTAGATCCATGAGGATGCGTCGCCAACAGAACTAGGCTGGTAGGCATTCGTGGGATGGGACTCGTGGTTGCCAGCTGTTCCGTAGACTATACCGAGATGTCTATCCATGTGCTCATATGACCGAATAACTTGATAGGTTAGTTTTTTAGAGTGAAGGATTTGAGTCAAAAACACCCACTTTGGTGCTCATTATAGTCCCAAGATGTGTTCCAGATTGAATGATCGATAATGTCTCCGGTAAAAATCGTGAAAGCGGCGTCGGGTACCAAATTTTTGATTGCTTCATACATGCTATGCTCAAGAGAAGCAGGAGAGTCACAAGTATGCTCCCCATATGGTCCAGCCGGAGATACCGCGCTCCCAGGCTCGTCATCTTCTGTGAGGGGTCTTCTCAAGTCAACGAACAGCACCATAAGCACTGGGAAAAGCGTTACTTACCTGCAGCATATGGGTTTGTTACACTCTGAATTCGACCCTTCAGTGTAGAGCTGGTCAACATGTATATCGGAATAGTGAACAACTTTGATAGGGTCTCTTCCACTCGAGACTGGACGCTTTCGGCGCAAGTGATCAGGAGGCACAGGGACTTCCCATTCGTCTATAGCAGGGTAGTGGCAGAGGCCTAGAAATGTTACGCAAAAATGCTGCGAAGTCTTTGAGCCGATGGCAACATTTCTCAACGCCTCGGCTATAATAGGCCCTTGAAGCTCGATGGTTCCATCACAAACATCTGCATCCTCGACCTTCAATTTGTTAAATAGAGTTTTGCATCTTATAGGGACTTATTAGGCTACCTTTGACTTTTTGCATACGTCCTGTAGTGTGTTGATAAAGTATCGATCACCCAGATTCGCGAGGCTCTTGAAAGTCAATAAAAGGCCCTACACCGTCATCTTCAGCTCTTTGTAATCACACTCATGGCTAGCTGTGACTTACCTGACATCCCGAACAAGACGATACACCTTGTATTTGTTTCCATATTCGATCTGCCCAGTCATTTGTGTACAAATTCTTTTGGTTTTCATTGAGACCTTGAGGCACGACAGCCTGTCCGTCAGTTCCGATAACCGCTGTTATGACTCCGAGACAGGGTAGGAGAGTTGTTGATAAGCGCATCTTTGTCCAAGTGAGAGAAGGGGGGAAACGGTTGGTCTCAGTAATGGCGAAATAGAGAACGGGGCATACATTGAACTTGTTTATACAACACAAGTGAGCTCTACTCAGAGACCATCAACTTATTGCCATCTTAGACAAATCATCTCCTAAATCGGCATAGTGTCACCACTATAACGGCCACATGACCCAATTAGAGCAATCACAGGAGTGCATAATGTAGGTACTCCGTAGACAGAGGAAAACGTCACCGCTGGTCCATGTCTCGTTTCCAGCAGCCAGCCAACAACTAAAACTACCTACCTAATTATTCCGATCTCGAATCCGCCCATCAAGGAGGTTGGCAGAGGCTTAACGTATACAATAGTTGCGTGATTATTTCTTATTCATATCCATACATACATCTATTTCGTACAGCTCCTTTCATGCCTTAAACCCAGACAAATGTAATATACAAGACCGATGATGATGTGTTATACATCTGCGCCATATATAATGATACAAGGAGCACCTCGCTCCAATTCAAGCAGGCTTTTGGATACCCGTAGCATTCCACTTTTTGCAGCTGGCCTGTTCTACTCCTTTATCGGAGATGTCTTTTCCTCCTTCTTCGTCTTCGTCTTCTCCCTCGACCGACCTTTCTTTTCCGAGCCCTTCTGACGCGAATGCGCCTCTTTACGCTTGTTCATTTTAGTCTTATTTCTTGCGTCGGCTTCCCATGCAAGCTTGACGCCTGTCTGTTCCTCCCTCTGCATGACCGAGTCTCTGTACTTCCTCCCAGCTTCTGTGCGTTCCGGTAGTGTCCCTCCCCACATTCTGTGCCACTCCCTCTCGCGATCCTCAGGGGTTGATACAAGCGCCTTCTTCCTGCGCTTCTTGAGTTCCTTCAGAATTTTATGCGCTCTCTCTGATTGAAGCTCCACGACTGTGTATTCCACTTTCCAGTTGATTGGTTCCTCATGGTCGGAGCAGGAGATACGTTCCACGACCTCGCCGTCGATCATGTTGCGGACTGTGACATACAAACCAAGAATGTCCTTCTTTGGTATGTTGTCCCTTTCTTCGTCGGGTCTTGCTTCTTCTGTCAGTGAGGGCTTGTCTGCTCCAGAGGTCTTGACAGATTCTGCTGGAGAAACCTCAATGGTGACTGTGTTGCTTTCATCAACCTCGCTAATCGGCTCCTTCTGGTCTCGCACCAATTCCGACAAAACTCGCTCAAATGTCCCCAGACTGCTATGGTTGTTGTCAACACCCTGAGCAAACTTGATGATTAGGTCCTTGAGAGTAGCATCTGCTGAGTCGTCGCTGTTTAACGAGATGTCAGTTCCATCGACAGCGTCGCTAAGTATGGAACTATGCCCTTCATCCTCAGCCCTAGTCTCGACAGCTTCGGTGAGGCCAGACTCTGTCTCTTTACCAGCGTATTCCACATCTTTAGAATCCACGTCATTATTGGAATTGTCGCCTTCGGAGGCCTCAATGGATGGGAGCAGTGCATCCTCAGTTTCGGAAGAGGATTCACTCGTATCCAGTGCGTCGTCTTCTGCTGAACCCTTCTGAGTTGTGTCTTCAAGTTCACTGGCTGCTTCCTTATTGTCCTTCAACTCTTCGGTCAACGCCTCAACAAGTTCGTTGATGTAGGTTTCTCTCTCCAGCTCGGGCTTCCCAGTCAGCAAACCACTCTGCTCAAGAGCTTGCTCGATGGCCTCTCGCACACTATCCAAGCCGGCGGCGTCCTCCTCCACAGTTTGGTCGACCTTGGCCATCATCTCATCCCACGACTTCTGTCTTTCGGTCGATGATAGCTTTTGAGTATCTTTCTTAGTCTGGGGCTCAGCTTCGTCACTCATTCGGCTCTTCTCTTCATCCTGTGGAATACGCAACATGTTGTTTTTAAACATAGCCACGGCTTCACTCCCCTTCTCCTGGGTTTTTTGCATCTCTTCATCGCTGACAGGTTCGGCAAAGAAATAAGTCAAAGGGGGGTTTGTTGGCCGAGTCTCGATATGCAAACGAAGTGACTTTTTAGGGAAACGCTTCGTAGCTCTGTCCAAAAGATCGTTCAAGAGTTTGACACTGACTTTGAACTCCTCGTTTCCCACACTGCGGTTCGCAGTTCCATGAAGAGCCTCGTCCATTTCCTCGAGGCTAATATACTGGAAACCAAATATTCGTTGTGTGTTATGGAAAGCAACGAATATACCATCCATTCGGCCCATGCGCACTTGCAAAGAATACTTGAGGAACGCCGCTCTGATCATGTCGTAGTACTCACGTTCGAAAGACTCCCAAGTACCGAAACGGCTACGAATCTCATATCCAATGCCTTTTTCATAGCCCCCAACATCCATGCGGATGGAAACTACTGCACGGGTTTTCAGATCAAACATGCCTGTTCCTGGAAGTCGTGGATCATAAGCATCCAGCTGTGACCGCATCATAAAATCACCCAGCGTAGAGAAATGGAATGCTTCATCGGCATTCTTCTCCTCTTCGGATAACTCATGCGAACGGCTTCTCCTGTACTTTTCGAAATGGGGTTTGTTGAGAGTGAGAAGCTTTTCCATTGATTTCCCGAGCATGCTCAGAACGTTGGCTGTGTCGAATTCTTTGTCGGCGTCAATAGCATACACACCGTCTTTATAACGGGCGAATGCGGCAGCAGGACCTCGGGTCAGCGCGGTGAACGTATCATATTCGACCTTGAAAGAGCGGGACAAGTGTCTGAAACTTAAGGGCCTCCACGCTGAGAGAAGAAAGTGGAATTGGGAGAGCATGGCCGTCATACTAGATGTTGAACCACAGTACTTCTTCTTATATTTGGCACACAAGTCTGTCAACCGACTGTCCTTGGAGGACGTCACATACTCTTTCAGAGCGTCGAAGTCAAACTCATCAACGGGCATGATTGAAGCAAGGTATGGGTCAAAGTTGTAAACCCGTGTCCGCTGATCTTGAAGCTGGTAGGGTCCGCCATTGAAAAGAACTTTGTCCAGCTGATGGGCAAGCGTGGGGACGCTTCGCGTGGATTCTTCTTCAACTGCTTTCAGCTTGAGGTGCTGGGGCATGATGGTGTAAACTGGAGGCAAAGCCTTCTTCTGCCTTTTGACAGTCTTCGCCTTCTTCTTCGACGGTGGAGCTGCTGCACTGGGCTCTGTCTCATGACTATTTGCTATGGTATGCTGATCCAGTTCGGGGGAGGGAGTGGTATAATCTTCTTGGGGGGCGGTCTGGTCTTTCGAAGGTTCTGTAGCCAGCTCTTGTTGCAACTTCTCTTTAAGTGACGCCCAGGCACCAGTCTGCTGATCAACTACTCCGGAGCTGGCCTCTGATGAGTTGGCTTTATCAGTCCTCTGCTGTTCCTTTGGACTACTTGGCTTGGATCCCTTAGTTTTCTTCTTTTTCTTCGACTTGTCGATACCATAGACTCTCTTAGCCACAGCCAATGCATCACTGATATCGGTTTCAGTTGTCCCCTGTGTAGATCCTTTTACCTCAAGACGAGCAGCTCTTCTCTTTTTGTCCTCTTTTTTCTTTTCCGCGACTTTCGCTCCCTTTCCGATCTTTTCCGAGGCGGCCTTGTTTGAATTGAGTGCATCGTCGGAATCAGGGGCGGGTTTAGGCGTGGGAATCGAAGTGTCGTGCGGGCTAATCTCTGTCGCAAATAATCGGACGGGGGAACATTGTCGCGGGCATCGTAGATGGGGCCGGCAGATATGCGCAAACGTGGCCGCGGGGGGTATCCCACGCCGTAGTCGAAGCATCGGGGCGTCTTTGACGAAGTCGATCAACTTTGGAGAAAGTTGGCCAAAATCAAGAGGGGAAAAACTTCGTAGGTGACGCCGATCCAGAAAAAAAATATTGAATCATCAACGGCTCCGGTATAATGTCGGGACAGACGATACATCGTATGACACGTGATTGGTCAATCACTACCTCGAGGATCCATCGCATGCACCTACCTACTACCTTACCTACCACTTTACCTACCTTAACCATTAGCCACAACACTTCGTCATTTCCGGAGCCTTCCTAACGTTAAAGGTTAAAAGAGGACACCCACCGCAGAGACTCTTGCGGCATCTTCTCATGCGATAGCAATGGGCGCGAGTGATTCAAAGCTCGTTTTCAAACGGGGCATTTTTCGTTTGTCAGAAGAACGGCATATCCCAGCGGATGATGCATACTGGACCTCTGTTCGTCGCCTGCTCCACCCAAAGTCCTACTTTACCTTTCCATGGATAACTCGTTTACTGACATGATATCACGCAGTTCTGGGAGCTTCCTGAGTCTTCTGAGGATGTCTTTAGTTTATTCACACCTGCCGACATTCGAAGAACTCGAGATCGAGCACTCGAAAACCTAGAAACTCTCATCCTAGCCATCACTTCTCGTCTATTCATACTACGTCATCACCCATCTTTCCCTGATCCTGAACTTGCTCCAGAACGCGAGGCCCTGAACTGTATCCGAGTACTCACACGTATCTTGCCTTACTTATACGAAAAGGAATCTCTCAGTGACTGGGAGCAACAATTTTTCTGGGCTCAACGAAGGAAACGCACCCGGCATGGTGCTATCGCCAACGAGATCATCTTTGACGAAGCTCAGGAGGCTGAGCGCAAGACGCAAACTGCCGAGTTCGAGGAGGTCAAGCCACTCGCTGAAGAGCTGGTAGACACGCTGGTAGATCTGCTATTCTTTTCTGATCTCACTTTACCACGACAACCCAATGGCCGACCGAAAGTTAGCTATGCGATTTGGCAGAGTGGGGTGGGTTGCAACACAGCCGTTGCAACCACAAAAGAATATGAAAGCAATCGATCAGAGATTCTGCGGCTTCTCTTGACGCTCTCTGGCCAGAGCCTGTACATGACTGCTGGTGTCCTGCCGCAGTTCGGCGTACGGACGTTAACACACTTATGCGCTTGTCCAGACAAGCAAGTCGTGCTCTCTGTGCTTTGTTCCTTACTCAACACAGTCGGTCCACCTGGGGTCTCCCGGCTTCGAGGTACTGATGCTGACTTGACTTATAGACGTTGAAATACAACCCTGCTACGTGGCGCGTACCTTATAACACCCTTGTATTCAAGGACGGCAAGCAGATGCTTGTGACATACTCACTACAGTTCCTCTTGGTGCTCTTGTTGTACCCGATTCCTGAGAACCCATCGAACCCATCGCCTAAACACTCTTATCGTCACTTTCTAGGACGACTCCACCGGCCCCAAGATTTTCAGTTTATTGTGGACGGGATGACTCGAATTCTAAACCAACCACTTCAAGAGAAGACTTCATATCTTCCAGGTTCTCAGTCATCTGGCCACTTTGCCCCTGAAATACTAATGTTATTCTGGGAGATCCTTCAATGCAACAAAAGGTTTCGATCTTTCATCGTTGACACCGAAAGAGCGCATGATTTTGTTGTCCTGGCCCTGTTCTATGCTCTTGAGCATAAGAATGATGCTACCAAACAAGGAGTTGTGCGCATGTGCGCTTTTTTGCTCCAGACTCTAAGCGTGGAGACTAACTTTGGCGTCAACTTGAACAAGTACTTCGAGGGGCAGGAGAGTCTACCAATGTCTATTCGTGTACCGGGATTCC
Organism: Fusarium agapanthi; assembly: GCA_001654545.1. Taxonomy (NCBI): domain Eukaryota; kingdom Fungi; phylum Ascomycota; class Sordariomycetes; order Hypocreales; family Nectriaceae; genus Fusarium; species Fusarium agapanthi. Next base: position 17,749 of record LTDI01000580.1, read on the forward strand.
GAGGGACCTATGCGGACTTTCTTATCCATTCAATCTACAATCTGATCACGACAAGTCAAGGGAAGCTATCGGCCATATACCCGGCTCTGTTGGCGGTGATCAATAACATCGCACCTTATCTTGAGGGGCTGAGCAGCACTAGCAGCTCAAAACTGATGCAGCTGTTCTCTTCCATGTCCTCGCCTTCGTTTCTACTTGCAAATGAGACCAATCACGCTCTGCTCCACTCACTGCTAGAATCTATTAGCTCAATACTGGAGAATAAATACCAAAAGAACCCTGAGTTAGTATTTGTTATCCTCAAAAACAAGAAGAGGGTTGAAGCCTTGCGCTCATTCACTCTGGAGAGTGGCCAAGAGGAAATTGAGAGAAGAAACAGAAGAAGAAAGGATTCAGGACACCATTTTGATCCATTCGATGCTGCATCTGTGCGCAGCTCAGTTGACAGCTTGAGGAGTCCAAACAGCGCCCAGCCACGGCACTCGTCATTGGAAGAAGTTCCAGAAGACGGTGCCTTCGCGATTGGAGACGATGACGACGACGACGATGATGATGATAGTGACGATGAGGAACGGCAAGAGACCCCTGCACGGTCAACGTCAAGTGAAGCCCCGTCCCGGAGGTCATCAACCCCCAACGTTGAGGATGCTGTCCCAACTCAATTGCGAGGGATGTCCGAGAAGGCTCGTGGCAAGATGCCAGCGGGTGTTCCCACCTTCTCGCGGCAAAACAGCACCACCAGCCTAGGCGGGCGCTCGATATCAGGACAATCCCAGGCAGGGGCATTTGAGCCTTCGGCCCACTGGATCGACAGCTGGCTGCTCGAACTGCCTCTCCACACAATCCTGGCAGTCATTCAACAGGTGTCTGCCCTCTTGCCGCGACAAGAGTTGGCAGCCGATATGCCAACACTAGAAACACTACGACGAATTTCAGATGTCCATGTTGTTGGCATTGAGCCATCGGCTCCCCGTGTCCATTCTTTCGAATGGTCCCAGCTCGCGTTGGGTTGGTATGAGTCTCTGCTATGGGGGGTTATCTTTACAACCGAGATGCAGGTTTCTAGAGGAACCATGGGCATATGGAATGGTACCGCTATCAAGCTTTTCAGGGTCCAAGAAACAGCCCCAGAGGGCCCAACACTGACATCTCCTCGAGGGGCTGTTGACGCTGTCGGTAGCAACATTGTCTCGCGGATAGGGCAGATCAACCTCCGGGGCGGGCCGCAGGGAAACAGCCAGCCGCCACAGCGAAACAATTAAGGAGGACACACGAAGAGTTCAACAAGAGCGCTTGCTCAACAACCCTTAGTTGAGCAATTAGAACTGTCTGCACTGTTTGGCAACTTTTCATTGACGAGGGAGCGCTGAGTCCTAAAGCTAAGCAGCTGCTAGCATGAGGCTATTGTTTCATGACCCACCATTGTTGATTCTAACAGTGTTCATCATGTAGGATAAGAGAACGAATGTTATATGGGAAGCGAATCGGCGGGGTAGTCTAGAAACAGGCGTTTGGGTATGGATTGGAGTCAATCAAAAACTCGCATTTACATCAGAGCGGCTCAGTTCATGCTGTTTTCTATGCACATAATCACATGCGCTGTTCATCCTCGTCTCATCAGCTTTGACTACTGGCTAACATGTGGCGCGTCGAGATGGAGGTGGCTAATTTGTCTCAGGATCAGCCACAGCCAACAGGATCCAGGAAACCCCCTCCTGGACAGTCCCACACCGATTGGATTCCTTGTTTTTAAAAGCCAAAGTTGGCAGAAGTAGGCAAACAACGTGATTTATGCCAGCAAAGCCGTAAGGACAAAGCCAAAGCCACGTCTAATGCCTGGAGTGATCATTTCCGAAGGGTGCAAGGGGGACCCGTACGCACCGCCACCACCGACCGGGGAGCTTCACCTGCACAGCCAATCATAAGCCGCCCCGGACCATTTGTGCCGTGATCCCCATACGCTAAAGCCACAGTAGTCATCAGCCACGTCCCAAGGTCCTTAATTCTAGCAGCTATCGCGACAAGGGTCTTTGTTGAAGGGTGGGTTGTAAGGGTCCAGGCTGCCAGGTCCTGTTGTTTTTTTTGGCCGGGTTACGGCTTAACAGGAAAGCAACTCAGCTTATTGATGCAACTCGCAGCCGGTCGCATTTTCTAATTTCTCGATTCTCACCCTTCTCAAAGTGTCCCTTGGCTACCTAGCTTTTCAATTTCGCTCTGCTTCATTTGGTCACTACTGAAGCCTGGGCATCTTACATCATATCAAAGTCGAGCAGAACTGAATTTGCTGATACAACACTAGAGCATGTCTCAACAGCAACCCGGAGACTACGGCGATGAGGTACAGCCTTATCGTATCCATGTCAGTACCTCAACGAGAGACATCATCCGATCGAGGAGCTACTAACCATTCACTTTTTTATAGGTATCAAGCAAGTATCTTGATATCACGCGGCAGAAACTAGAGCTTACCCGGCTGCCTCATGAGCCTCGTTCAAAAGATTGGTGGGAGCCAAAGCCTCAAGTTGAGTCTCTTGTTGACTTTTGGTAAGTGGTTCTGTGAGAGAGCTGCGCAGGGCGAGGCTCACGTATAGTACCTAGGCAAGAATCATTCTCATGGCAGAATCACGAAGAAGAGCTGAACCAAACTCTTCCCCAGTTCAGGACAAGTTTTCAAACTTCCACTTCATCAACGCCAGTCCGGCTTCATTTTATTCATGCCCGCTCTCTTCATGCTAACGCTGTTCCTTTGCTCTTCATACCTCCTTTCCCTTTGACCAACCTGTCGCTAGGTCACCTGGTTCAGCCGTTGAGTGATCCTGAGGATGCTGGTACAAGCCAGCCGTTTCATGTTGTGATTCCGGCCTTGCCTGGCCTGGGTTTCAGCGATGCCCTTCCTTCTAATGCACCTCCTGTTTCTACAACAGCTCAGCTACTGGACAGCTTGATGAAGAGATTATCATACGAACATTACATTGGAAGTAACGCCGGCTCTGCTTCAATTTCGCCTGCTGCTATTGATTGGAGACTGGCCCGGCACCTCTCAATTCACTATTCAGAATCATGCCTGGGGTTTCATTTTATTGCACCTCCTCTGACATGCCCTACACTCTCGGGCTCGGCCAGTGAGTGGTTAAAATGGAAACTTGCTCTACTCTTGGGCTCTTCAATTCTAGGTTACTCCAAAGACGACCTCTCAGCTATACAGAAGCAAAAGACGCCACAGTTAAGCAAGAAAAAGTCGGCTGTTAACCTGGGACAGCATAGTCGCAGTGACTTTGAACCAAACACGCCGTCATATGCGCTGTGCGACTCTCCGACAGGTCTCCTCCTCTATGTGCTGAAACTGCTGCGGACTCTTGGTCCTAAGAAGGAACTCACACCTAAAGACATCATCACTCTCACTTGTCTCATATGGCTACCTGGCCCTGAGGCTGCTCTGCGATTCTGGGCTCAATGCGCGTCAGAGATCGAGCCTGTGGAGGAAAAGAAGACGACTAAGAAACCCAAGATTGCCATTACCGTTTTCACTGGGGACGATGATCAGGTTGAGCTGCAACGGACACTCCCACGACCTGCAAAGACCATGTACTCTTGCCCTGTCTGGGCTAACAGGGAGTACGACATCGTGCACCTCAACCGAGCTCCTGGAACTCCAGGTTTCTTGGCTTGGGACCGGCAAGATGTGATATTTGAAGGAGTGCGTGGTCTAGTGAAAGCAATACTGGCAAAGGATAAAAGGATGCGAGTTGCTGAACAACCTGGGGCTGTTCTTCAGGATCAGCTCGAAGTGCAGGATGGCCGAATAGCTCAAGCAGATCTGTCTGGGACAACAGTCCAGGATCCGAACGCCAGTCCGGGTGAGGGGCTTCCTAAAACTGGTGTACAGAAACCAGCAGGGGACGATCATCAACACCTTGTCCCTCCGCAAGCAGTTATACACGGAGGTACTCATTGATGAATATCGACAGGATGATGCGTATGAGGGCAAGTGGGTGGTGGAACTTAATTCGACACCGTCATGTCGGCCCTCTTTCTCCGAGTCTCGCCACTTGCTATGAAAACAATAAGCTTATGAGCAAAATTATATACCAAAAGTCTGACAGCAGACTAAAGTTTACTACGTTGTGTTTTGTCTAGTCGAGACATCGTCTTTTTAATTGAATATTACTGAGCTGTTTATACTTGACCACTATGGATGTTGCATCCATATGAGTGAACTCGGCTCACCTGTAGTGAGACTCTTTCGAATTGATGCTACATTAGCGTAAAAGTATTTTCACAATCAAGCAGTATGATGAATCGCCAAAATTAATGGTGACCTTTTCCTCGTGGCTACAGTTGAATAATTGAGGTTCAATCTCTAAATCAGATAGCGAGTGGCTGGCTACCCTACGCAATAGCTCCTCAGCTCCGACCTAGTGACCCAGACGGGCGTTAGGTAGACAACTCCCTTGGTGCGCCACAAGGTGACTTAACCAGCTCTCACCCCTCTACCCGGCTTCTAACAGCGAACACGACTTGACTCTGTCCATATGGACACATTGCAGACCTACGAGCCTTCTATTTCCCCAGAGCTGTCTTAGCACTATCCATCGTTTTCTGCATGGCGACGATGCGCTACGAAACAGCCCATTTCTCTTAATCGGCCCGCCATCTCCTAACCTCATACTCATCATGTCGAATCGATACGACCGACCTCACCGCGAAGGTAACGGCTATGGCAACTTTGGACGCTCCAACGATGACTACCGATCCGAGTATCAAGATGGCTACGGTAGCGATCGATATGCCACACCGCCTACCACCCAACAGCCGCGACCACCACCCAGTCTTCGACAGATGTCCTCCCGATCACGTATACCACAAGTACAAGCTCCACCACAACCAGCAGACACTCATGCTGCACGGCAAATCACCGAGGTTATCGACCATATAAACAAAGAATGGCCTGCAATGTGTCAAGACGATTGCGTCCCTGTTCAACTGGCGCTTCAGCTGCTCGACAGGAGCTCGGTTGGTCGCGCCCACGAATACGCCCAGTTCCAGCAATCACATAACTACCTGCAAGAGTCGCTCAAAGGTATCGTCCACGAACATCACCAGGGCTTCAACAGTTCTATAGGTACATTTCACAAAATTCAAAGTAGCATCCAGCAGTCGCAGAAGCGAGTACGTGCCTTGAAGGAATCACTGGCGAATTCCAAAACAAGTCTCTGCGCGACGGATCCTGAATTGAAGAAGCTTTCAAAATCATCACAAGAGTTTGACGCCTTGATGCAAACTCTTAATGAGTTGGATGACCTCCGAGCAGTACCGGATCAGTTGGAGGCAAGGATATCGGAGAAGAGATTCTTGACGGCCGTGGAAGTGCTTCAGAATGCGTTGCGAAAGCTACGGAAGCCTGAACTGGACGATATTGGTGCCCTTACTGACTTGAGGAGCTATCTTGCAAACCAAGAGACTGCCCTGATGGATATCCTTGTGGAAGAGCTACACGAGCACCTCTATCTCAAGTCACCGTATTGCCAGGAAAGATGGCAGAGCTTGGCTAAATCGCAAGGCGCCGTCACGGAAGGCTTTGGTGATATTAAGCCCATCGCCCCATTTCACGGTATTCTCGATGCCATTGACGTTGACAAGACGGTCCGGGAAGATCCTATGAAAAATCCCGAAGCCGATACATTCTACTATGTAGGACTGCTGGTGGAATCTCTGAACAGGCTCGGACGTTTGCAAAATGCCGTGGAGACTCTTAAGCAGCGACTCCCAGTTGAGCTCTTTACTATCGTCAATGAGACTATCAATGAGGTGGATCAGAGGCATCCCAGCTCTTTACGAGGAGGATCAGCCAGAGGCGATGGCCTTCACGTCTATGGAGCACGTGAAACACAAATGCGAGCAGATGTGATTTACGACCTCTTATGGTCTTTATATGGCAAGTTTGAGGCAATTGGAGAAGGTCATCGTGTGTTCCACGAGTCTATCAAGGTCCTGATCCGAAGGGAAGGCGCTGGGAACAATAGTGCCCTACTTGGAAGCTTCAAAGAGCTGTGGAATCTTTACCAGAACGAGATTAGATCCCTGCTGCATAATTATGTTACGACCGATGCAGATGTCTATCAGTTCGACTCGCCAAACCCAGGAGATACGCTCCATGGCAAGAAAGACGTACGAGAGCATCTTTTCAAGTTTTCTGAAGCGAACACAAAGTCTGTTGAGATGACTAGTGAATATGACGCATTGGACAATATCATCCAGGATGCCGTTCCTGGGCTAGGATCTCGAAAGCAAGACAGAAAAGGGCGGAATGTCCAGGAAGGAGGAAGAAGAGGAGCAGGAGCAGGAAGTGATGGTGCGTTTGGAAACAGCCATCAAACAACAGGCTCGTACAAATCTCTGGTGGAACCTAGTGTCTTCAATATGAGCTTGTTACTACCGCCGACGTTAGTCTTCCTGCAGCGTCTCAAGAACATCGTCCCTCCCGGTTCAGACCTGGCAGCAAGCACGCTAACAACATTCCTCGACAATTTCTTGGTCAATGTCTTTCAACCACAATTGGACGAGACTCTCGCCAAATTGAGCGACACCGTCTTTGGGGAGGCAGATGCATTCACACAAGACCCGGCCTGGAGCCAGGTAGCACGTCGGCCTGTATTCCGAGGAACAACAGCCTTTTTCGAGGTTGTGACAGCTTTCTGTCGTATGCTGGGAACCATACCACCAGACCAAGCACTCAGCTCACTGATTGTCACTCAAATGATGCGATACTATGACCGCTGCTTCAGCTGGTTCAAAACGCTTGTTGTCAAAGCTCAGGATCCGGCTACCGAGATTAGCAACGACAACCTGAGGTCATCAGCACGATTCTCTCTGAACCAAGGAGAGATACAAGAAACAATGAAGAAGCTTTTCATGTCAGAAGAGATGGACTGGGAATTGGCCGAAAAGGAGATACACTTGTTGATGGAACTCACAGATGAGTCGCCACTCGACTCAGGTGACATCATTCAGGATCGAGAATCCATCTCATCCCTGTGTCTATTGTACACCAGCATGAAGTGGCTTGCTGTTAAAATTGCTGGCCTGCGGCAGATCACAACGCATGACACAGATACATCACGACAAAATCTGCCTCGACATTCGAGCCGAAGATGGACTCTTATGAACGATACTGGCAAGACCGCAGGAGAAGAAGGCCCTGTGTCGCTACCACTAACGCAGGAAACTGTGCAGTAAGTAATGCGACCCGATAGGCAAACATATAACTGATCAATGTTCAGAGCGTTTGACAGCATAGTGTCGTCCTTCGAAGAACTTGCAGGAACTGCGCTACTAACTCTCCACATGGAGATCCGGTGCCGCATAGTTCATTCATTGTCCATTGCCTTGTCCCCCAAGGTGGCACCCTACCTGCTTGACCAGGAAGTGAGTGAACCTGATCCCCAGATCTTGAGCCTCAACTCGGAATTGGTATTCTTTGACGAGACGATCGTGAAGTATCTCAGAGAGAAGGAGATTGCCTTTATTCGAACGGGTCTGGGGTTGCTTATAAACTGCTATCTTGTGAGCAATGCATACAAAGCGTCGCCTATGAATGACAAGGGCTGTGAGCGTATGCAACTCAACATTCTTGTGCTGCAACAGAACCTCAAGAACGTGGAGGAAGGGGTGAACCTAGCGCGTGCAGCAAATTACTTTTCGCTATACGAACAAGGTGCAGACGCCATTGTAGAGAAGGCAAAGGAGGACAAAGAGCAGCAACGAGGGACCAGCGCGCAGGACCCAGACAACTTTTCGTACGACGAGCTCAAGGCACTTGTAGAGCTCTGCTATAGTGAGGCTATGGCAAATCCTGAACGAGGAATCGCCACTGCAGCCAAGCGACAGATGCAGGACAAACTGCTCGGGCTGAGTGAGCACATGTGGCAGACATAGATGGGCCAAGACGATATGTGATGCACGAAGTGCTTCGCTTCAATGGAGTTGAGGGATTGCTTGGAACAGGTATGTTAGTGGTTGATTTGAAGTGTAAAGTAGTAGCGACGCGTGATGAATGGTTATACAAATCAGGTATGAAACCAAACAAAACTGTTTATGGCTGCTTAAATATCGCCGTAAAACTTGCCGCAGGCAATCAATCTTGATCGACTGTCACGGACACAGAAATACAGGCCTCTGTTGTGAGTGGCGGCAAATATCCGTATGGACCATGCGAAAGCCATGATGGACACAAGCAAAGACCAATGGGATGGGAATTGTCATCTTATGACCATGCTTTGTGTAGCAGACACAAGAACAAGTGACATCACAGTTGCAGTCTCACAGAGACGCCAGAATTAGAAATTACTTACCTCCCCCGCATTTGAGCGACATCTGTGAGTGACGGGATCTGCATGAGGCAGCCCAGCCAGCGGTGGCAATGGTAGAATCCATGGCGATAGGAGACTTGGATTCGGAACGGGTGTGATATCCGTATTGTTTAAAGCCAACAGCATCAGGGGTTGTTGATGAACATCCGTATATCACCCAGGCATACGGGCAAGACGGAGTAGAAAACTTCAATTTAGGTTGAGGAACTGTAGGTGAAGAGTTCAGGGCCAACATCTCGTATTTCGAAATATATTTTTGGTCTTCGTGGAGTGCATGTGGATAGATTATCTGGGTACATATACAGAGTAGACATATCTATGGATATCAAAGTTTGAACCTCGAGTTGGAGGACGAGATTAGGGGAAGATCATATTACCTGTGTTCAAGGGCGCTAAGATCATCGGTCTAGGATGAACCTTAGATGTGAATTTGTAATGGAAGGATCAAGCATCGAATCTCAAACGGAGGCGAGATGTCTTTATATAAAGCTTCTGTATCCAGGTTCGTGATATCTCTCGGGGTTCAACATGACGGACATGGATATGGGATGGATTCTCGATCGATCAGCTGCTCCACAACACCCAGTTTGCCGTTGATGAAATGCACATACTGTAGGTTTCTGGCACGGTGGACTTTCTATCATTGCTGTATTTGTCGCCGTCCATTTTGCAGCATTGAGTTTCGTGGCTAGGCACTTATATCGGACCCTTAAAAACAAGAATAAGCCACGGCGTTTTTTCTTCAGTCTCTGCTGTCCATTGAATTTCTGCAGTGCGTTATCATTTGCGACCAGGACCAGCCAAAATTGGATTTAGGCTGCCCCTGAACCTAATCTCGAAATATGTAGCGAGTCATAGTGTGCTTGCGGGTGCAGTACCTTGCATTGCTAGCTCCTCTCTGCCCTACCTTATGCAAGCCCCCCGCGGCCTTCGCCTGGCCGTCTCAAACCCGGCCATGTAGTTTAGTAGGTAGGTACCTAATTAGTTAAACTTAGGGAATGGAAATGGGATGGAATTCAGGAGTATCGAACGGGCTTCAGCTGGACCACGCGTGGTTAGGAATGTTAAAACCCAATATTTTGAGTGAATCGTCTACCGAGGTATTGAGTTGGTGAAAACCGGTACAGCCTGGAAGACAATGGCATTGAGTTTACAGAGGCAGCCGCGAAAAGGGGGACCCATACCTGCACCGACCCCGGTGCATATATTAGCATGTGACCTCTGCACCGGGTTAACCGTTACAATGCTA
>LTDI01000581.1:0-21570 GCA_001654545.1 Fusarium agapanthi
ATATATAATGCTATATACTACATTATGCTAAAAAATAAGTATCTTATTATATTATTTTTATTATATAAGACCTTATTAGCTATGCCTTACGTATTGCTATAAAGACAATTTGACTTTTTAATAATATATAAATATAAATACTAGAAATTATATAGTTTTTTTATATTTCAAAGTCTATTTACTAAGATATCTTACTTGTTAAGATAATATTAAATAGAGGTATATAGTATAATAAGGCTTAAGTGCTTTTTAAAGCCTAAGTTATTAATATAAAACCTTTATAGAAATATCCCTAAGCTTCTTAAGTATATAAAGTATATAAGCAAAGTATTATTTACTAAGCTTTTAATTTTAGTAAATATATAAGAATATACTACTAAGGTATATAGTATAAAGTATGTTCTAAGTTATTAAGGCCTTTTTGTTAAATTACTTTTTCTAACCTTCTTTTAGTATATATACCTTTAAGTAAGATCTATTTATAGTACTAATATAGCTAAAAAAAGTAGTAACTTTAGGGCTTTATTAAAAGCTTATAATATACATTATTAGCTTTAGGTTAAAATATAAAAGCATTATATAGTTTAAGGAAGACAAAGAGTATTATATATATAATTAATAATATAGTACTTTAAGCAATCTTAAAGTAATATATAGCTACTTTTTATAAGCAGTCTTAGCTAATAATATAGAGAAATACTATAACTTTATACTTTCTAGTTTAACTTTACTTTCCCTTTAGCTATATATTCTTTAAAAGCTATTTAACTAACTAATAAAAGGCAAACTTTATAATTTAAAGCTTATTAAAGAACTTAGTATTATAGCTATAAAGAACTTTAAATATAAGCTATAATACTACTACCTTTTTACTAATATAGATACTATACTATATATTATTAATAGTAAGGAAATATAATCTTTCTCCTTTTCTCTATAGCTAACTAAGCTTATTAAGTACCTAAAGAATAATAAAGTCCTTAATATTATAGTACAGGCCTTTATAATAATTGTCTTAAGGTTTAACCTTTTTCTTATTATTATAATTATTCTTATTAAAGTTATTATAACTAATATTAAGGTTAGGTAAAGTAAAAATAGAAGTAAGGATACTAAACTGCCTTTATATCTCTATAAGCTCCCTTTCTAGCTAGGTAAAGATTAAGGAATTATTAAATCTAGTAAAAAAGACCTTATAAAAGCTAACTATAATAGCTTTATAGTTACTATTATTAGTAATAAGGTTAATAAAGTTAATAAACATAGAGAAAGTTACAATAGGTTTAATTTAATAAAAGTATAATATATAATACTATTATACTTATAAGCTATAAGTAGTAAGCTATATATAATATAGCTCTAGCCTAGTAATACTTTATATAATAAAAAACATACTAATTAGGCCTTAATTACTTAGTAACCTTACTTAAAGAAGTTTATAATAAGAAAGGTATATCTTAGAAATACTAATAGTTAGGAAAATGCTTTAAATGGATAATTTATTACCAAGCTAGGCTTATTTAGAAATAGCTTTACTTAGAATCCGTTTATAGCGATCCGTACGTATCGTATCGATCAGGGCTAAAGGTGGTAAATTGGAGTTTGAGGGGATAGCTGGTAGAATTTGTCGATCGCACAGTCAGCATCAGTCTGCCTCGACCTAAACGATCGGCATTAGGCAACAGGAATCTCTCCAATCCTTGCAATGCGATGTAGAAAGCAGTTACCCAGCATGTACAGGAGAAACCTGATTGTAAATGGTGATGCGGAAAATGTCAAACTCCTAAATGTCAATGGCTCCAGGCTGCGATATGCAAATGATACGATCAAGGGTGCGCGGATAAACGTCCGAATGGAGATGACCCCCACAAGGGTCATGAAGATTTCGGCCAGTACTCGAATGGGCGACTACCTAGTTCATAAACTCAAATTGCGGTGTATAGAAAGTTGGAGGCATGTGGTAAGTGACAGGCAACAGGTGCCAAGTCAAAGGGTGTGTCCCCATGTGTAGATCTGCTTCCACTTCTAGAGGAGCACATGCGAATCAGACCAGACATGCATCGGTGCTGAAAAATTAGTTGTCAACATGGGCATGTCTACTGTACGACGAAGTGACGGGATGAGTTCATGTAGCATCTTAGCGAGACCTTGGCTACAGAAACAGGGTAGATTTCGTGCAAGATCTGCATTGGGAAAAGCCGCTTCTTCTTGTCAATGTATTGGTCCAAAAGAGCCTCTAAATACAAAAATAGTCGGGTTCCAAGCGCCGGGGGCTTTCCCCTTGTCCCCCAGATATGAATCTGTGGTTGCAACAAACAGTTCCACGAGTCCTGTGGAGGACTTCTTTTAAGGAATATTCTCCGTGCGTGCCGAATCCTACAGGGTCTTGGCCTCAAAATCCGAACAAGGTCGTTTATACTAGACCCAGTGTGCGAATGACATATGGTAGACAAGGAGATATGACGATCTAATTTTGGGAAAGAAGCACAACCCTTGAACGGCTGGCGTCGCGAGTCTCGTGGACGTTGTTATTTCCTATTTCCATTTCCAGCCAGAAGGCGGGGAGAAACAGTGTTGAACGTGGAACGGTCCGGCCCCGCATTTCATATCCTTTTGCTCGGGACGAGCACAACGGTTTGTTCCCAACTCATAAGAAGGTTAGCATTCGATAAGTCAATAGGTATGTAGTCAGTTTATGGATTAATGAGCCGCAAGGCGTTGCAGTAATTGACTCGTCGATCTGCAAATCAAAGAATGCCTTGTCTCTGATTAATTTATTTGTCGATCACAACAAGCATTATCATGACGCTGCTATGTAACTTTCTGCTCGAACTAGCGCATCACACTGAACAAGCAGATTTTGTCTGTGCAGGACCCAACAGGCGCAGCCAAGGGAGTAAAAATAGGTCACCTCAGGCCCTCATGAACCATTGACCAATCAGCCATCGAGTGGCTGAGCGTGGTGTGTCTGCCCTGGACTTTTGTTTGGCTACCCTAGCGCCCAGCAAGGCTGGGCTAATATCACCCTTGTACGACAGACAGGGATACGAATTGACGCTACTAGGGGGAAGGATCTAACATTCCAAGTAATGTTTCAATACATGCGGCTGTCATGAGAACGGGATACCAGTATTGAGATCAGTATGTGCGACTCGGTTTAAATGCGGGTGATACTGAAAACTCGGTTAAAAAGCTTAGACCAAACCTAAGGTAACATACCTACCTTACCGACCGACCTAAACCATGTGGACCATGGATAACGGCGCGGGCCCTATGAGGCTGGTCGGGCCATGCCCTTGGGATAAGCACTTGTAAGGTTGGACGGACCCAGGATCCCCCAAGACGAGTTGCTTCACAATCGAAGTGATGGAAGTAATTATATAGAAAAGCTTAAAAAGACACCATCTAAACCAGTGTCAATAAACTCAATATGTGGTATATCGGTAATATCGGGACCAGACTCATGGGAATGCTTACCAAGTCGGTATCTTAGTACCTTGGGTCAAGCTCTTAGATAAGCCGGTACCTGTCACTGATGCAATGCAAGCAAGAGCTACTCGAAGTTATGGTACAGTACCTCCCGAGGTACCTGTCGGCCGCCTTTCCTTCTCTCCCTAGCTCATTTGCTTCGACTTAACCTTTCTAGACACAGCCTCTTTTATGGGATCTTTTTTCTCTCCTATCATCTAAGTACGCATCGTTGCCGATCCTTGTCAGACAACCACACCCATTCTAAATGCGCGATGCCATGTCTGTTGTCATTCTGGAGACATCAAGCCATGATCGGTTCTAGCTTCTAGAGCAGCCACCAACAGGCGCCTTGACGCCATACCCGCCCGACCACGCCCACGCTTGTGCCCACGATGTCTCAGTGCCCAGATACAGATGTAGATGCATTGCTTTAGCTTCCTGTGAAACTGGAGCGCCAAAATCGATTCTAACCCTAGTGCCCGAGCTTCCCCTAGTTCCAGTTCGAATTTCTACGCCTCTGTGCTGCTGTTCCCGTGCTGGTATTTTTGGATTCTTTCATGTGCAACGTTATTCCCTCTTCTTAATGCAACCATTCTTACTGATCATCGCCGCCATTCTGTCTCTCTTCACAAAGCATTGGATAGGCCTGCGCCAACTTCGTCTAAGCGCGAGCTATCACCCGCAAGCCATCGGATCGGTCGGCGATGAATAGTGTCTTTTTGGTACGGTACCACACCTGGGCGCTAGTTGCTCGATCAGGTACCGTTCCTTTAAGGCTTAGATGGCGCTTGCGGCCCCGTCCCGCCACTTGTCGCATTCTTGACGAACAGGGAGCGGCAAGCATGCGACAAGGGTCGATGTGAGAGGGTGGCACATGGACAAGCCAAACCAAACAATGGGATGGACTCCCCATGTCCCGACCTTTTGGTGTCGAGGACGCTTTAAACACTACGTACGGTAATCAAGAGGCAGACAAGTGCCTTGCATCAGGTGCATCTCTTGTTTTCCCCTCCACCTCACCTCCTTCAAAGCATCTAATCTTGTCCATATCCATGTTTCAACTCATGCATCAACTCCCCTGTCCTGCGCCCCATACTCAGCTCGCAGGGTTGTCTTCAACCTTGGGTCAATCACATCGACATCCCCATGCATCCATGTTCTAACACTCTCTCAAATAATCCTTCCCAGACCTAACCCAACAATGCCTCTCTTGAGTTCCTATCTTTATATCAAGAGTAAATATCTCACTTGCACTGAGCCCCATATTCACATCTGCATCCCTGCTAAACACTGGGCTTGCTCTATTCGCCAGCCTTAGCCGTCTGTACCTCTTCCCGTCTGTGATCTTTGCTTGAATTCTACACAAACTCCCCCACTATTACTTCCGCTTGCTGTTCTATACCATCATTGTCCACCTTCTTTACATGAGCCTAAAACGTCCCATCTGCCGGGACTTGTTCATACGCCTCCCTAGGGGCTGTGTCTTACTAAGTTTGGCTTGTCCATCTACAATTCTCCGGACTCACTGCCTCTTTTGATTTGTGCTTCTGTTCTCAACTCTGGGCCATGGCTAGTCTCAAGAATATCATGAATACCGACGATGAACCCGTCGATTCAAGTTCCGGAACCCGTTCCGTCAGTTTGACTTCAAGACCACCCTCTACCCACAGCCATGCTACTACATTAAAGCATCCACCACCCTCTTCCTCCCATAACAACAGGACTGATATTCCTGTTTCATCCATGACATCTTCTCTCGATGACCACACATCGTCACCGAAACCCGACATCAACATGACTAGCCGACGCCGTAGCAACGCAAGTGTCGAGTCCAACGAATTCTCCTACCAGCCTGGCCCATCATCTCACGCTCCCATGAGGCCCTTCACCGGAGCAGCCACTGGAGAGGCACACGTCAAGTTGACTCCCATAACCAGAAAGATTAGTAAGGCGAAGAAAGGTGTTCCGGTTCACACATGCAACCAGTGCCCCAAGGTACATTTCTTCCTTTTCTACGATCTTCATATCTAACTTTACCAGACCTTCTCTCGGGCAGAGCACTTGAGGTTTGTGGTCTTCCTCGAAGCTAAAAGGTGTTTCTAACAATGGGATGCAGACGTCATCAACTCAGTCACTCAGCTCCTGATCTGTTCTGCCCGGTCGAAAACTGTAATAAGACTTTCCATCGCAAGGACCTCCTCGACCGTCATGTCCAAAGACAGTACGTTGGGATAGTGGCACTCGGAGAGCTTCGAGGCTAATAAGAGTAGTGAGCAAGATGGTCATGATGTTAGAGACCCGAAACATAACCGCCAAGGCAGCCCGAAAACACCTAGCTTGCCCCCTGCAGACTCTGTACCAGAATCAGGGCTCAAGATGCCTGAAATCTATAGACACCCTCGAGCAGGAACCGCAAGCAGCAGCTCGAACATGGTTGGTCCATGGCCATCAGTGGCATCGACATCTGCTTCTCATCAGGCCTACAATCCGCCGCCAACCATGAACAATTCCTCAGACAACTACTCCATTGGGCCAAACAACTATGTACTCCATACACTGCCAACGAACGAAAGTTTTGTAGCAAGCTATTCGGAACCACGAAACATGTCCGACATGTCTATCATATCATCCATTCCCGAGGAAGCACTCCCGGATCTAGGCTGGCCTGAAAGCTCAATGTCGTCATCAGCTCCTACAAGCACATTCTCAACTCCCCCGGATAACACAAGGCGCTCACAGTTCTCTGTGCCACTAACGAACGGGTCTTGGATGACCGCGACTCCAACTTACCCAACTACTGCAAATGACATCACTGCCACTCTGGACAGCAACACATACCCTGGCTCGTATTCATATACCGATACTCCACCGCAAGCGTATCCTTCCATCTTTGGCGATATGGATCTTGCGTTACCTGGATACTCCGAAGGCCCTTCTTTCAGCACTACCAACCAGATCCCTATTCCTACAGTTCGTAGCATGTCCCCCTCATTAGCTGTCGCTCAATCTGAGACTTTAGTAGCTGTCTCCTCGCTGCCAACATCAGATGGAGTTTTCGGATTGGGGGCATGTAGCTCTGGGCCTTCGGATGGTAGCTTATTGAGTACTCCTGATCTGATGCCCCTGTCTCTCCCTGCCGCAACGAGAAACTCAATTCCGACATACTTAGAAACCTACTGGGAGCATCTCCATCCCAAGAACCCCATCATACATAAGCACACTTATAAGGATGTACCCGAGGAAGAGACAGAGCATGTACAGGTGCTCCAATGCGCCATGGCTGCTCTGGCGACACAATACATCCCCAACGCAGATGACCGCATGAAGGGAGCTCAGCTTCACGCATACGCCTGGCAAAAGTCAAAAGTGGTGAGTTGAGAGAACAGGAGCTCGCCAAAGGAGCAGTCGACAATCGACCGGTGCTGATACACTTAGTTTACACAAGCTGAAATGTGGTCAATACCAGTACAGCAAACTATTGCACTCTGCGAGTATTATGCTCGGTTTCGTGGTAGAAAGCCACACTCACACCAGCCCTCTGCCCGGTTCACTGCACTTTACCATAGGGTTAGTCCGCGTGATTTCTCTTGATTATTCCTCCCTTTATTTGTTTATCTCTTCCCTTCTTCTTCTTCTTCTTCTTCTTCTATTGGAAAAGATCTAAACATCATGTCTTTCTTTTCGATCTCATACCCCCCTCGAATATCTAGCTCAACTCCCGATAGGTTTTTAATCATCGCCATGAATCTTCTTCTGGCTCTTCGCCCCAAGGTCAGTCGGCTTGGAAGACCTGGGTTGCTGCAGAAACTCAACGACGACTGCTGGCTGCCTGCTTCCTCCTGGATGCCCACAGTTCACGGTACCATCAACGACCGTATGTTTCCGCCATTGGCCTGGACTACACTGCTCCAGACACTCTTCCTATTCCACTCACAGCAACAACAACAAAATCTTGGGAAGCACATGATCCTCAAACATGGACACGACTACGGACAAGAAAGGACCCGAAAACCGTCTCAAGCATCAACATGAGGACACTCTCTGCCACTGATGTAGCATCTCTGCCTGCCTTTGACACGGCAATCTTGCTTGTAGCATGTTCATTATTCATTCCGCGTCGTCAGAACCCAGCACAAGTTGGCCTGATGGGTGGTGCACTGAACTTTGAGTCGGAGAGAATGTTTATGTTAAGAATATTTCCTGACTCGGCAGTTGCTAGTACCTACCTAGCCCTTCACTACACACCTCTTTACTACCTATTATCAGTATCTGGGAAGAGCTGGGTCTTCAACAAGAAGGTGACGGACTTCAATGTCTTTGTGGAACACCAGAAGTTACTAGGCGAATGGTGCAAATCTAGCACAGCTGCGATCGCCACTGTTTTTGCTGCCCGTGCTTTGAAAATCCTCCTTAAACTCAAAGCTTCATCCGATCAGGGAGAAGAGAGAAAAGGAAAATCCAACCAGCAACAAGCAGTACATTGGACAGATATCTCGGACTACTGGGGTGTTTACGTTTGCTCGTTGATCTGTTGGGCCTTTGGTATTGAGGATAAACAGGACAAGGACAATACCAAAATTTTGCCAATAGCTCCAAAGCAGTGGATATTGACAGTTGCGGATCTGGAGCCGTCTGAGTTGCAAGCTCAGAATCACCGCAATGGGGCTCAAAAGGTTGTAAGTCTCGTGAAGGAGGCGTTGGAGAACGATTGTCTGGGCGGAGGAAACATTCTTTTTGCAGATGCCGTGAACGTCTTAAAACAACTAGAAAGGGGGGCATCTGCGAGGTCATGCCCAGCCGTTTGAGAGTCTGGCGTTCATGAAGGACCATGTCCTATTTCTTCCTTCTCTTATTTATATATTTGTTTTGAGTTGACCGCATTGATGTGATATGAGAAAGGCATGCAGGTAGGAGTTGAGTGATCGAAAGAGGTGTGGATTTAGGAGTGAAGAATACATGCCTTGGTTCAAGGAAACGATGCCTTTTATTTGCTGAATCTTTCACATGCACGTCCACAACCATAGGTGACATATGAATGGCGAGAAAGGTGTTCAGTTTGTCTCAGTAGGGTGATCAACTGAGAGATATTGACGCATTTTTATAGAATTGATTCTCCCAGCGTAGGATGGGAGCTGGATATGACATTGAGCTGAGGGTGGATGAGAGAGGGGTTTGGTGGCTTGTGGCGTTTGTCTCAGGATCTCAGCGGGTTTGGAGGTTGTTAAATGAGTGCGGGTTTGAACCATTCCAGTGACGTCGGGATGACTTGTGCTGTTTATTACTAGAAGGAATTGAATGTTGAGTGCTGACTGGAGGTTTAGGTGGTTGGTTTAGTACCTTACCTTAGGTTGGGGAATTGATGTACATGCCTACCTG
The DNA here is from genome assembly GCA_001654545.1 of Fusarium agapanthi. Taxonomy (NCBI): domain Eukaryota; kingdom Fungi; phylum Ascomycota; class Sordariomycetes; order Hypocreales; family Nectriaceae; genus Fusarium; species Fusarium agapanthi. Next base: position 8,848 of record LTDI01000581.1, read on the forward strand.
GCATTTAGAGAGGACGCCTTCATTATAAGAGTATCTCACAGAGCTCGAAGAATATGATCAAATCGAGAAGGGCAAGGTATTTCGGTTGTAGGGGCAGAGGCCAAGAGCGGATTATGATTGATTACTACGTATGATTGATGACCTCGATCACATGCAAAGAAATAGACACAGAGATAGAATGCGACCAAAAGAAGAAAAGAAGCGGTGACGGAGGAACAAGAGAGATTAATTGTCCGTATCTGAGCGGCGATGGAAATAAATTGGTGGAAGTTCCGTTGTTGGTTTAGCCTCCGACATGCATACTAAGCCAGAGCCCAGACTTGTTGAGTTGGTTATGCTGTGCGTGAACCTAGGTACCTTAGTACTGTGTGCCTCTGTGTCGGTGGCAGAGTCGTTAAAGTACCTCATATTCAATCTTGATCGACAACCCAAACATTGGGAGCCTCTCATGATAGTACCTACCAGGTAAGCAGGTATAGTACTTAAGGTACCTAGGTAGTGTATCAAGGCCAAGCCGTGACATGATAACTTCCCGTCGGATCTGGCAGGTTCGCGGACAATCGGCACCATTAATACTGGAGCCAAGAGTCGAGACCGAGTTGCCTATTCTGAAAGGAACCGAAGTCGAGGCGATTTGCAAGCATTGCATTGGGTATCACGGAAGGAATTTAACACGAGGGCATATGTGACCTGAGGGCGAGGTAGACTAACTACCTTACTAACCTTATACCCTGACCAGTAGAACTCTCTCGTATGTACTTACGAAGAAGCTCTGGAAAAGAGGCTGATTAAAAATACCTAGCGGATAAGGTAAAGTCAGATACAGTAGCCTTCTGCCAGGTTAAAAACAACAATATCCGTATGTATGTATGTATGTATGTATCCGCATGCAAGAGGCATTTTCTTCTGTTTCGCTTCAGCCAACAACACGAGACGAGATGAGACAATTCAAGGCATCCATTTAGTTAACTACTAACTAACCTAGGTCGAGCGAGAGATGGATGATATGGTCGAATACGTGTCCCCCAGATCACGGAATCGGCACGGCAAAAAAGGCGCCAACGCTATTCATGGATGGCTCTAGTGGCCTAGCCCTGAAATCCGGAGTCTAGGTAGAGGCTAAGCCGCTAAGGGATAGGACGGGCCTGACTTATTTGGGGGTCCTAGTGGAGGTACCTTGGGTAGGTACTGAGGCAGGCATTGGATTGTGAAGGATGGAAAGCTGCCCTGAGCAGAAGAAACCCAAGGAGTGAGCTTATTCTCGACTGTATAGCATTAAAACAAGGGTCATTTCCCTTTTCCGGCCTTTTCTGTTTTGTTTCCTCTCTCGTTCTTCTTACTCCTGAGTTCTACCTGTTTTGCGAGACACAAGACGAGATTAGAAGACGAAGAAGAAGAAGAAGAAGAAGAAGGAGACGAGAGAAAAAGCAAGCCAACCAGGGGAAGCCCAATTGTTTTCTCCCATGGATGATACTTGATTTAGGATCACGGTCACTCCTGAGTTCTCGTACCTCATCTTGTTTAATTCAACTTCTCGTCTCGTCTATTTTATTACCGAGCTGGGTTTAATTTGAATCACTTCTCCTCTTATTACTCCGTACTTCTCTTTATTATCCTGCCTCGCGTGCCTCTACGCTCAACCATCAACAAACTCACTCACTTCTTTCTCTCCCACCATCAACCAATATACTTTTATCACAGTGCTCCACCGACCGATCACAGACGGATCCTCTCGCGTTCCTTGTCCCACATTCGCGGCTCAGACGGCGCTGACACTTGATACCGGGGCTTGGCCTGGGCAGTCGTCAGAGAACGAATCTGGAGTACGAGCTGAGCAATCATTGAAGAGCAATAGGGCGAAAAGAAAAGGAGAGAAGGAGGAGAACACAGCGGGAATGGTCACAGCGTATATCGAATGAAGCAGCCAATCCAAGCCACGAGCCGACACGACGACTTATAACACCGTCAAGAAAAGAAAAAGAAAAAGAAAAAGAAAAAGGGAGGGGGGGTCGAGAACGGGTTTCACTCATGCTACCAACCATTTTCTACTTGAGAGCTGAGCTGAATCTGTGGAAGCGAGCAAACCGTACATGTCTGAAACGATAAACGGCGATAATAAGCTCCAACCCTTTAAGTCATTTCAAGCTGAAACGTGCGACAACACTCGTAAAAAAAATCTTACAACATCAACATATTAACTTGAGAGACATCAAAGTTGAAATAGGGCAAATCTGTTCCTGGTTTTCACTACGTCACTTTTGCTTATTCGTTCCCCGCCCTATCAAGCATCCCCACCAATCCCACAACGGTCTGCACCCCCCAAGGACACTTTGTGGGTGTTATCTCCTGGAAATCCGCCTGAGCTGAGCGCCTGAGACGCCTGGACGCACCCGACCACACCCTTCCAGCCTAGGACCTACTGTACAGCTCCAGTACCCCCGCTGTCGATCGATCTATCACCCTCCATAACTTTTGAGACTGCAGTGCTGTGTGTGACAGGGAGCTCCAGCTGTTGGAGCCCCAGTCCGGCCGAGCCAAGGCCCTTTCTTCGTCATGGTGCGCATCATCCCAACCCGGCTCAAATCGACCTCTCGATCCTCCTCTTCTTCCTCCACAACCATACACTCCGTCAGCAACACCAACGGAAGAACCAAAAACAACCGCAGCAACAGTCCTCCCATGCGCTCGAAAAATGAGAGCACGAGCCCTTCGAGGGACGCTGGAAATGGTCTGGCCCTCAGAGTTTATATTATAAAGGTACTTTATATCGATTGTCCCTTGGTACTTATGCTACGCACTTGACGCCCTCTTATACGAGCTGGCTGCAGGTCTCTCCAGCCATCATCGCTTCTCTGCCCGGTCTAATCGGCGCAGCGGCAAGGCAATGAGAGAACATCCGAGTGTGAATTCATTCCACCTGACTTCTGCTAATATCTTGTCAGGGAAAAGGCCTTGCAGCCAAGGATCGAAGCGGCACATCCGATCCTGTAAGTCCCTCTCTCAACACCGTGTCCCCAATGCTGACAGTTGACCTTCAGTACCTCGTTCTCTCCAGCGGCGACTCTCGAATCGTAACCAACGATGTCCCGAAGACTCTTAACCCAGAGTGGAACGTCACCGAGGAAATTCTCCTCACATCTGTCCAGAATTTGGTCCTGGACGTCATCTGCTGGGACAAGGACCGCTTTGGAAAAGATTACATGGGCGAGTTCGATCTCGCTCTCGAAGAGATCTTCAACAACGACAAGGTGGAACAGGAACCTACCTGGTACCGTCTCAAGAGCAAGCGTCCCGGCAAGAAGACGAGTGTTGTCTCTGGTGAGGTCCAGTTACAGTTTTCCCTCTTTGACTCGACGAACCCATCAGCGACAGCACAGCAAATCCTCGAAAAGTTCCAAGCCCTTGTAGGAACTGCCCCCTCTGGCTCTCGAAACGTAACACCCTCGATGACCCCGAACTTGGCCCCCACAGGCTCCCAATCCGACCCCAACCCTCAGGACAGTCCTAGTGACGATGACGATGACGATTTCGACGATGACGATTCCGACGAGGGTGATGAGGATGAAGGTGAACAAGATGCTACCAAGCGCAAGCGCCGACTTCGAATCCGAGGACTGAAGAAGAGGAGACGCAACAACCCTTATGCCTTTGCCAGCAGTGGCTCTGACGTCGTTGGAATCATCTACCTTGAGGTCATCAAGATCACAGACCTGCCTCCCGAATCCAACCTTACACGCACAAGCTTCGATATGGACCCTTTCGTTGTGGCATCCCTCGGTAAGAAGACATACCGAACTCGACGCATTCGCCATGACCTCAACCCCGTTTATAACGAGAAGATGCTGTTCCATATCCAAAGTCACGAGCAGAAATACTCCTTCGCTTTTACTGTCATCGACCACGACAAATACTCCGGTAACGATTTCATTGCTTCGTGCGATCTTCCAATTCACCAATTGATTGAGAGAGCCCCCAAAGCAAACCCCGAAACCGGACTCTATGATCTCCAAGTTCCTGCACAGGCCGAACCGCTTCCTTCACGGTCGCGATTCAAGAAGCTCGCCATGTCACGATCCAACTCTTCCTCCAGTATAAGCAAGATGATTCGTCCTCCATTGAGCAAGCACGCCTCCAACACAAGCATGGCATCAGCGACTCCCGCCCCTACTGCCACCTCAGCACCCGATCCTAACAAGCTGGCATCCTCGGATGTCCTCGCCAATACTGGTTCTGATCCTGACTCGACCAACCAGGACAGCGGAGATGCCGACTTTTACGAGTATAACGTTCCTCTGAAGATGAAGAACACCGAAAAGTGGGAGAAGAAGCACAACCCCGTTCTATACCTCCGCGCGAAGTACATGCCATATGATGCCCTCCGACAACAGTTCTGGAGAGCCATGCTTCGGCAATATGATGCCAATGAGAGTGGTCGCATCAGCAGAATCGAGCTCACAACAATGCTCGAGTCTCTGGGTTCTACGCTTACCGAGAATACCATCGACGGCTTTTTCAAGCGATTCCCCCACCGTGATGCTGATAACGACGAGAATTGGGAGCTCACGATGGATGAGTGCGTCGTCTGCCTGGAGGACCAACTGGAAGGACGAAGGCGATCCTCAGGCACTGCCGCAGATAAACTAAAGGGTTTGGTGCCCGAGATGAAGAACCTCCTCCACGTGCCCGGTCATGGACACAACAACAACAACGGTGGCTCAGAGACCCCCAGCGTTCTAGAACTCGACTCGACGTCGGGAACTCAGACTCCCATCTCAAATGTCCCCACTTTGAAGACACCTGCAGATGAGGAGGGCGATCCCCTCGACAAGTCTGACAGCAGTGACGACCGTTCTGAAGAGCACGTCGTAGAGATTCGAGAATGTCCTATCTGTCACCAGCCGCGACTCAACAAGCGCAAGGATGCTGACATCATTACCCATATTGCGACATGCGCAAGCCAGGACTGGAGGCAAGTCAACAGCGTGCTAGTGGGTGGATTTGTCACAGCCAGCCAGGCGCAACGCAAGTGGTATTCGAAGGTCATTACCAAGATCTCTTACGGTGGTTACAAGCTGGGTGCCAACTCGGCCAATATCCTTGTGCAAGATCGTCTCACGGGGCAGATCAACGAGGAGAAGATGAGTGTTTATGTAAGACTCGGCATTCGTCTGCTGTACAAGGGACTCAAATCTCGAGATATGGAGAACAAACGAAGTAAGCAGAGTGCTCACCTGAAAATTTCACCAGCATTGCTGACAAGGCTACAGTTCGAAAACTACTCAAAAATCTGAGTATCAAGCAGGGTAAGAAGTTTGACGATCCTGCATCCAAGGATGAAATTGAAAAGTTCATTGCTTTCCATGGTCTCGACATGTCGGAAGTCCTGTTGCCGTTGGAGGAGTTCAACAACTTCAATGAGTTCTTCTACCGCGCCCTGAAGCCTGGCGCCCGACCCTGCTCTGCGCCCGACAACCCTCATATCATCGTCTCACCAGCTGATTGTCGAAGCGTCGTCTTCAACTCTATCACAGTCGCTACCAAGATTTGGGTCAAGGGTCGTGAGTTTAACATGAAGAGACTTCTCGGCGACGCATACCCTGAGGATGTGTCCCGGTTTGAGGGCGGAGCTCTGGGCATCTTCCGACTGGCTCCTCAGGACTACCATCGCTTCCACATCCCTGTTGACGGTGTCATGGGCAAGCCTAAGACGATTGAGGGTGAATACTATACAGTGAACCCCATGGCTATTCGATCGGCCCTGGACGTTTACGGAGAGAACGTGAGAGTACTCGTGCCAATTGACAGTGAACAGCATGGACGCGTCATGGTTATTTGCGTCGGTGCAATGATGGTAGGCAGCACTGTCATTACCCGCAAGGAGGGCGATAGGGTCCACCGAGCAGAAGAGCTTGGATACTTCAAGTTTGGTGGCAGCACGATCCTGCTGCTTTTTGAACCTGGACGAATGGTGTTTGACGATGATCTCGTCGACAATGGCAAGGATGCACTTGAAACTCTGGTAAGTAATTCACATTGGTGAGTTGCACAGCTACTAATTCCCCGTAAAGGTCCGAGTTGGCATGTCTGTTGGCCACACGCCTAGTGAGCCACAGTGGACTCCTGATATGCGAAAGAAGGCAGAGAACATCACGGAAGCAGACAAGAGAGCTGCCAAGAGACGAATCCAGGGCAACGTAGCCTTGCAGGAGTCTCCAGATGGTAGTGGAGAGGAAGAGCAGCCATCGAGATTAACATCCAAGCCCACTATCGATACAATGGCTGCGTCGGCGATGTAGAGACGCCGGCATAGCACGCGGAAGCGATGTAAGTGGAGATGTCGCCCGCGGACGCGGAGACGACGGGGGGTACATTCAACATTAAGCAGGGCATGTAGAAGGTGGATAGGTAGCCTCCGGAGACGTGTAGATATGGCCATTGAACTGGTTATCGAGGGATTTGTATGAAGACAAAGGAATACATGTTCGGTCCGTGGTCATTGGACAAGGAGAAACAGGATAGGATATAACTTGATGCATGAGAAACGAAGCGACGTAAACGAAAAAGCGAAGCGAAGCGGACACAAACGGACAGTAGCACAGGCACTTTTCTGTTTATATTAGTGCATATATGCTTAACTATTTAGTGATACATCAGAATGCTTGGTATTGGTGTTACATGGAGCCCCATCACTCAGGACCAACTGATCCTTCTCATAGACCCATGCTGTAGCAGAGCAGGCCAACATCGAAAAGTTGAATAGCTCGGTTCGGAAATAGGCCAAGTCCAAGTACGTGAGGTCGGTGGGGAAGCCGAGCCGATCCGAGGAAACGCACTTCTTCCTCCAGCTGGGCTAAAATCTGGGGAAGACTAAAGATAAACTTGGTTTGGAGTAGGGTTCTATGCCTGGTATAGATAGCAATGCGATGTCTTCCTTGCTTCGCCCAGAGATAATTAGATAATCAATATTTGGTCAGTATTCTCTACACTGGTACTGAACGTAGGTAATTTTGATCCAGTCTTGAACTTGATGTCGTGATGACACGTGCTGAAATACCTTTACAAGGATAGACTTCACCAGCCACAGTGAGTCCCATGAGCACCCCGCAAAAGAGAGATCGGCGGCGCATCCCGATTACAGGGGGTGTTCAATGTGGGCAGATGGTCATGCCACTGTTATCGCTTTCGAGTCATGGGTTGCCAGGGTTGCACGATGAGGGAGGGATAGATAATGGTATTTGGTTCCGAAAATTCAGTTTCATTTGGGTATCTAGTGTGAAAAAAAGGTTGCTGATTTCAACCACTGAACAATTTAAGAACAAGTGTAAAAAAGAAGAGCCTCTATCCGAAAGGCCTCGGTCCAGTCTGCCTGTACATCTACATGGCACCTTAAAGTCTTGTATTCCATCAGAAAGAATGACAATTCGCATGTCTGTTTCTGGTGTTTTCTCATGCGAATGTGGGGGACATGTCTTATTATGCAACTCTGGGACAAGATTTCGTGATTGACACCTTGTGGTCCCACGGTGACACACTGGTCCCACAGATCTGGGCTGTTTTTGATGTATCTCGTCTGAGGGAGAGTTTGTTGGCAGATCTGTTGATGAAACTGTTGCCGGATTTGATTTTCTATACCGAGAGGCCAAAAAAAAAAGAGGTGCTGGGATCTTCCAGAGTCTTGAAGATTGGGCGTAATGTGAAAGAGGAAGTTTAGCGACGGCTTCAAATCCCGTCTAGTATAACAAAAGTCATATGCGCCAGATGCTGTGTCCGTGTCCTGAATGCAAAAGTTCGACCCGTCTCATAAGTCATGGGCAAATAAGGCAAAATCGCAAGTCTTTGTATTTCCTCAGTGACGACTGTTGGGGTGCCATTCTGAGTCTGAGGCGTTCGAAGGGCGTCGCTCTGATCGCTGAGCAGGTGGTGACGGGGATCGCGAAATGGGACGACCAAACATAGACGAAGGAGTCTGTGTTGGGGGAGCCAGGTCGGGAGAAGGTTGTCGGGTCTGACGCCAGGAAGCGTAGATCTGCTTGCAGAGGTGGGCGGTCATTGTGTAAGTCATGTTTGGGGTGTTAGGTCTGAAAGCGAAGACCAATTATGAGAATGGTTGTGGTCGTAGAGTGTAAGTAGTAGTCGAAGTCGAAGAGTTGTTCGTAAGGAGAAAGCCGAGGAGACTTGAGTTGTATAGACGAATATTATATGAGTAGGTAGGTATACTTGATATACTGGGTATAGTATATTAAATTATGTGTAAAGTCAAAGTCGAAGTAAACAGGCCGACGGACTGAGAAGTGCAGACCTTTGTGCTTAAGTATCTACTACCTACTTACCTTAGTACTTGCCTTCCATGGTAGGTAGGTTGCCTCAAATGAGGTGCCCAGGTGCCACTTCCTTAAGCCAGCACGTCGGTACCTGGAGTGGACCTGCCAAGCTCCAACTCTTCCGCCGCTTGTATCCTTATTATGGGGGTCATTTTCATCAACCAAAGGGAAAGTGCAGTACCCGCACCTGCCACTCAAGGTAAACAGTGAACTGCTTCCGAACCGAAGACTGGGCAGGCAGGAGATCCCCGAATGGGAAGGGAAAGAGACAACCGACCAATCATAACCTCACTAATTGTCAGAAACGCCCGACTTTTGGGCTGATGTGGCAGTGAATCGTATGACCTTGGCTTATGTCACTTGTGGCTCAGACGGGAGAGATTACCGTTGTGTGACCAACCAAAGCCTGTGTCTTCCAAGTCGGCTTCTAACTTATTTAGATCTTCTACTTGATTTATCCCGCAAGGTCGAGAACAAAGGGGTTCCATTCTACCAACCTTACCTTGGATTTAGAGAATTTGTTTCTTTGCTGACTCTTCCATCTCTTGTCCTTGTCTTATCACGACGATAACTCTTTGTTCTCAAACCCAACCCCAAACCCAACCATCCACTGTTACAGGGGTCCGGTCCGAATCGTCTGTTGCTGACACCATTCGCCTTGTTTATTCCTCATTTTAACTTTGACTCTTCTGAGTGATGCGTTTCGTGTTCGTTCTTGACCTCGACCGTTAGCCCATGGCCCATTTTTATTATTATCTTAGTTGCCGATCATACGTCCCAATTCTCTGATTCTATCCACTCATATCCAGCAAGTCGTTTCGTAACATGAGATATCTCGACCAACAAGTGTGACCTGATCTCTTTTGTTGGGCACTATCTTCTCATTCTCACCCCAATCGATCGTTTCTACTGGCTGAATACATACAGTATACACATGGGAGCACATCGAACTGGTAGATTCAATTTCATAGCAGTTTTACCTCAGCCTTGCACAAAAATTACCTACGGAAATTCGACTTTTTAACTACCTACTCGAACTTTTCACATAAAACCCTTGCCCAATAGACGCCAGGTATATCATCCGTGTCTACATTATTATAAACCGCACTCTTATCACAAAACACCACCAGCATCCCAAGAATAATCAGACCCGCTATAAAGAATGCAATCGTTGCCCGATACAACCAGTCGGCTAGAATAAATTCATCTCCTCAAGAGTAAGCTCTACCGACCATGATGTCCCCAACTGGTCTTCCGGAGAAGGTCGCATGTCCTGCGTTCATTCCTACACCTTCTCGCACCACACCCCAACGAACCTCCAGTGTTTCAACGCCGCCCTCTCGCGATACTCGGTGGCATCGTGCGCTCAGAACCGCCGAACACGTTCCGCCCACTAAAGCGAGTGGGTTACCAGCCGGTTCTCCGCCTTCAACGGAACCACGGGGGTCCACCTGCCGGAGTGCTAGACCAGCAATGCCGAGACCGAGCAGCACGAGTAGAACGAGGAGGATAAGTAGCGGTAGGGGGCTGAAGCCAATTCCCGTTGTGGTTCCTCTAATGTCGTCCACAGACACGAGAAAAATACCCTGACTGAGAAGAAAAGCCATTGCGACAACAAGAAAGAAGAGTATCCAGGATACTGGCCGAGGCAAGGTGAGATATAGTGAAGTCGTCTGTGAACCGAGTGGCTGTCCTGAGGACACACGTAAAGGAAGCAGGTCCGATGTAAACTGCGAGAGCTCGTGAGACAGGTAGAACAGGGTGAGCAGCGCATTACTGGAAAGGTACAGCAGACCCAAAAGGAGCTGGGGCAACGCAGCCACAACGGCCATACCAGACCTTGACGTTCCTGCGGGCAGCTCATATCCCACTGTCGCCTTACCGAACCTAGTAAAGGCCTCCTTGGGTTCCTTCACAGCTCCCAGTGTCAGAGCCGCAGCTGCCAACCCCACAGGCATGATCCATGTCATGAACCAAATAGCCCATCGGTTGAATGAGGGGGCATTGAACCAGCGGCTTGTCTTGGCATACCAGTACTTGCCCTCTCGGTCTCCCCATAATCCCTTCTTGATCTCTTCCTTGGTGATGAGACATGAATCCTGAGTGCTGACATCGGGATCGGCGAGGAACGAGCTCAGAGCATCACCCAGCGTGACGAGTGGACTGAATACTTGTCTGGTGAGTGCTAATGCGACAGCGATCGCATAAGTGAGGATGAGAACAACATTGATTAGCGTAATAGCGGCGAGAAGAGGCCCGTTAACATTAAGCGATGATTTAGATTTCTCTGCGTGTTCGGTAGTAATAATTATGGAATTATATCTTCAATTTGTCAGTGACAATATAGTCGTCAGATTTTGAATTGCATACATTACTTGGGAAAGGAGGGCAAACACCATCATGATACCTGACAGCGTTGCCCTCGTCGAAGAGATGAGTGACATGTTTCGTAGAGATGGGGTCCCTATGTCGAGCCACTTAAAGGTTGAGTGGGCGTTGTCTACCTCAGCACGAGTCGGGCTGTTGAGGATTTGAACGACGTAGTTGGCTCCAGCGACGAGAATTATGGCAAACACATTCACGACCGCCAAGATCCCTCTAGCAATACCTTCAACTGTAGTCGAATTACCCTCCATTAACAACGACTCCCATGTTGACATATGTCCCTGGGCCGAGGCGAGAGCGAGACAAGCCACAGAAGCCACAAGAATCAGGAAAGCCAGAAACATGTTGGCTGCAACGCCAGCTCTCCATCCTGTCATAAGAGATCGGGTAGGCTGCGGTCGTTCCTCCACAAGCATCTTCTCCCGTTCAGCCCTCGGAGTACCCGGCCTCGAGTTGTCGGGCGTACTTGAAGCTGAGTGAATAAAGTCGAGTTGAGATTCCTGTGGGCGTTGAAACTGTCCGGGTTCAGGACTATCTGGGATGCGGTGTCTTCGGGCGAGAGTCTCGGGGGTCTCACCGCGCATGAAGTTGACTACATAGTCAGGGATGATGTCGCTACCAAGAACGCTAGAGACAGAACGACTTATGCTGCCGGCAGCACGACGAGGAAAAGAGCCCGAACTGTGCGGGATAGAGCGAGAGTTGGACGGCCTGCGAGGGTAATTGGGAATGGAAGATCGTGAGTTGCTGAAGCTGTGAAAGGGCCATCTGACGGTCTGCCGTCCTGAGGAAGTGGTGAAGCCTCGGGTCCGACTAGTCGGGGGTCGTGTAGTCGTCGCGGAGCCAGGCTCTTCTGAGATGCTATCTCGGATTAGTTGGATGCCGTAGGCAGACATAACTTCTGTTGTTTGAATACCTTTCGAAGTTTTCAAAGTTCATGACTGAGCCAGGCTTATCCCACACCCATGGTCTAAATGACCGGGTAGAAGGAGGTCCCTCCATCGTGTATGTGATTTGGTTTATGAGATGACGGAGGTTGGAGGTTTGATTTGTTCAGAGGCTGTCACACAATGTGGCGAAGTCGATTCGAAGATGTAAGACAAGGGAGATCGGTCATGTACGACACTCGTTGGTCAACAGTCAAAGTGCAAAGGTGCGTTGATCACTGGGTGACATCTGAGGGGAAAATGATGCTGTATGGCCAAAGAGGGTGGGTGGAAAGACTACGATGATGAGCGCAGGTCGCCTCAATGATAGCAAATATAGCAAGGAAACGACAGAGTAAACAGAAGGGTAAATGAGTGTAAGAAACGAACAAATAACCAACAGTCGACAGACCGTAACGAATGAAAAGAAGGTCCGTAGAATAGAAGAGAAAGAAGAGGTGAGAGAAGACCAGGAAGTCGTTGGACCAAAAGAGACGAGAGACACGCTCAAGATCTCGTAACCAGCGAAGTGGTCGAGGGATCCCAGGCTGTACAAGAGTTCCGCATGGGACCCTAGCATGGGCCTTGCAAGCATTCGCATGAATTAGATGGACGGGTGGAAGCCAATCAACCCAGCCTGATGTCAACGGGTAACCCGCAGGTGAGTGTCGTGCTTCTGTTTCGACATCAGCTATGATTACCTACCACGCCCACGACCCCACACATTGATATGCTGGGTCGTTTCGTTGCTTCAACACGGACGGGCGGGCGATAATAATGATAGCAACAAGGAGAGAAGGATTGAGAGTTCTTGATGGCTGGGCAGCAAAGAAGCCATCGAATCTGTGGTTTGCTGTCCTCGCATTGCCAGCTCAGCAACCATGTTGCATGCACATATAACTCCTGTATTAAGACGGACGAAACGCAGATCTCACAGCCCAATGGCGAAGGCGATGACTGTAAAACTGCTACTTCAACCACAATATCTAGACTTCAATGCAGTCTAGACCTAATGCGAAGTTTCTGGATTTAGCATCATGACGGCCTGATCAGTGGGTGCATCATCATGAGTCCTCCTCCTCCTCCTCCTC